>JAODOY010000211.1:0-13950 GCA_025399855.1 Forbesichthys papilliferus | reverse complement strand
TTGGGAGGTGTTCCAGGCACGTCCAGCTGGGAGGAGGCCTTGGGGAAGACCCAGGACTAGGTGGAGAGATTATATCTTCACACTGGCCTGGGAACTCGAGTACACTGGCAGTACAGTACATAAAGTATAAATGGGTAATTTTAGCATTGAAGTAACATCAGGCAGATGACACTAATGAATGAATGACACTCTGAATGTGCTGTGCCTTATAATGCACATAATGGACTAATAATACAATCAACAGGTAACACACATCTACAGCTTTTGATAAAAGTGCATATTGACAGATTTGTATGCCTGTTATTGCACACATCATCATCAAACTCAAACATTTTGCTGTAGAACAAGTGTAACATTATTTGACATTTGGTACTGTATGTATTGTATGATTTTCCATCCTGTAATTCATCACCATCTCTTTGGGGGAAAAATTACAAACTGATTAGTAGATCCTTTTGAGCATAATTTGTAGTTGTGAACAGAGCCCAGACAAACCTTGCAGTTGTAACATTTTTACCCAGGAAGTACAATATTCAAACTCACTGCCTTTTGCTTTCAGTGTATTGATCCTCAGATTATGTACATCATTAAGACAGAGTTTAGCCCAGATCATACATTTTTGGATTCGGTGTTTATCACCAAATTGTTTTCAGTTTTTTAAATCCACGTGCAGTAAATAAAACATCTGAACTTGAACAGATTTTGACCTGAATGTTTCTTTCACACTGTTTTTATTTGATTATATATCCAAACATTTTGGTATATTACGTTTTATATACTGCATTTTACACTGTTGGATGTTTGTGACATTCATGGAAATAACTCACCTACCAAGTTAGAACAGTAAAACCAACTTGACCAGTGATAGGCTTAGTCTTTTACTAGTCTATCATCGTTTACTATTTTGCACTGTTGTGCTGCCCTGCACAGGTACCAGTACAGACCTATATTATGTCACGTATCACTTGTTGGTCACCCTACCGCAACTGGGAGACCGTCAAATAAGATAGGCTCAAATATTGTTACAATGAATATCTGATTAAAGATGAATGATGCAGTAAACTGGCATACATGCATGCTAATGTAGCCGGCTAACTACCCCTGTTTTGCATCACATTACATGTAGAAACAAATCGTCTTGCCTTGACAAAGTAATGTGCGTAAGGCAAACAAGCCAATTTACAAGAGTTTGTCCATGAGTTGGGATTCACACTCACATTATCCACTCAATATTTTGTTATGCAAGTAGGCCTGCTGTGGGTAGTCAGCAGTCGTAGCAATTCGTTAGCAGCAAAGATCACATGAAGTAGCTACAATACTGGTACCAAAACTACAACACAAAATCACACTTCAAACTTTTTCATTTCAGTTGCAGTAATGTTAGCTTACCTGTCCATGATTTTAATAACCAACGCGCATACAAGCAACACCTACCCGTGTCAAAGGGGCCCAAAAATACGTCACTATGCACCTTTAATAGAATAAACTGTATGTAAAATACCTATGGCTACATAGTCATCATTAAATAGATAAATAGCAGTGGTAAAAACAGTGATTTCCTAAATATGAACCTGTTTTTTTTCCACAGTGGTTTTAATTTGGTAGTGAATTTTAACCAACTTGTTCTTAAGTATAATTAAGAACAATCATTTACACCTGTTGATTTAACATGGTGTTTTGTATTTCTGTTATATTTTGGCTACAGTGTATAGGTTGTCTAGGCAACGTATGTTTAGTTCACACATCTATCTCCTCGCCAAGATATCATACGGAGGTTTGTCACTGAACTACAGCATATTTTACACAGCTCCTACAGGGGCTGATATGGTGAACCTGTTGTGTTTGGTAAGGGCACTTAGGCACTACATCAGCCGCCTTTTGAGACCATCCTGATCACGCCAGCCACAAATTAATTTAGCTGCATCAGTCTGAAACTCCTCTATACATTTGAGAAGGGTTTAGCATTTATTTTATTGATCATATTAAAAACTCAACAAGGGGAGAAAAAACATCAGCCTCAAAATAACATTTGAATAGTATCATACAAAATGTTTTCTTGTTGATAGCTAAACTGTTTGCGCTAAAGTAGCAGTTTGTATTGCTATCAAATAGATCCCTGAATTCATCATCTCTATATACCAAGGTGGTTCAACCTCTTTCTCTACTATCTCACACTTGAGTACACACAAACTCTCTCTGCGTTGTCGTCCTGTCTTGTCCTACTGGCCTGCCTTACACGTAAGGCAGCATAATGGAGATGTTCTGTATCTTGTCCCTAAAGACAGATGACAGAAACTATATAGTTATGTTTAATATATGATGAATACAGTGTAATCCAGAGAAATAGTATATCAGCAAAATGTAGGAATGTAATACAGTGGTCTTTAAGCAGCAGTAAACTATCAGGTGTCCAACTGCTGTGCAAGCATCATAGAGTAACCAGTGACACCAAATTTTACACACCACTTTAAATGAAATAGTACTCACAGCAAACTCTACAGTAGCACCAGATGTAGCTCTCAGCCCAGTACCTGATGGTCAAAAAGTTAACTTATAGTAACATTTTTGCTTTTTTTATTGAACATAAATTGATCATGTATATTAATGCTGTACTTGTCACTTACTCTTGTTTGTCTTGTACAAAGACCAAGCCAGGATAACTACCAGGACAGTGGTTAATACCAACGCTGCACTTACCAAAATAATAGAAGTCCTGTCTAAAGAAATGCAACCATTAGGAATCTTTAGAAACCAAATCTCCACCTTGTATTACATGGAATTTAAGATTTTCTTGTTTGTAAAGTAGAAGAGGAACATATTTCAAAGTATTACTCACTGTCAGCTCTGCCAATCCTAGTTCCATTTCCAAACAAAATCTGGCCACACGAGGCCACAGCACAGTAGGTCTGTTCATCAGGATGGGTTAGGCTGTTCTTTGGGAGGGTGTACATGCAGGTCTGTGTTTCAGGTGAGTTTCTCCTCTCACACTGCTTATCCCTGACTCCTTGGGTGTAAATCATTCCTGGATGAGATTCTCCTGAGGTTGTGAACCAGAAAACACTGAGCTCTTCGCCACAGGATCCAGCTTGGACTGTACATTTTAGAGTCACAGGGTCTTTGTCTTCAGATGCTGTCTGACGGACAACAGCTTTAATGCTTGAACCAGCAGCCATTACAATGAGAGCAGTGATGTTGACAAAATTGAATTCCATGTAATGAACACTTATACAGTAATAAGTAGCTGAGTCTTGAAGACGTGAATCTGAAATCCTCAGATGAACACCCTTTTCAGTTTGCAAGTCAAAATGTCGATCATCTTTAAATTCATTATACAGCATGACATTTTTGTCCAAATTAGAGGAAGCCACACGTTGTGGTTTCTGTCCTGGTATTTGCTTATACCATAACAAATGCACTCTTACATCAGCTTCATAAAAGCACTGTAATGTGACATTGTCCCCGATGTGAACTGATACATGTCCAACAGCTTGATCCATAGATGATAATAGTGTTTGTGTTTCCCCATGAACTACAGTAAAAACAGAAATTAGTTGCAAAATGTATCAATTTTAATCCATATATTTCCTATAAAAAATCCCAAATTAACAGCACAAATACAATAAACAGTAGAATACTAAAATAAGTAATATGATTCAAATAATGTTTATTATATAATGGCTCAACATACTGTACCTATTAGTATCATTTCCAACAGTAGAACTATAAGAGCAAAAGTAAACCTAGGAGATGCCATTATTGTTCAAATGTGAGTAGAATGGAAAACATCTCTTTACATGCTCCTCTGTTAAAAGTTAAGGATGATTTTGATTGGCCAACCAGCCTTGACTATGAAGACCTTATTTAGGCAATATAATCACATGGTCAATGGACCCTACATTTTCAGATGTTGGAGAAATATATATGTCCATTATCGTGCAGAGACTTTTAAAAAAGGTAAACATTGTTTTATTGAGGAATATTAAACACAGACTCAACAAGGGGAGAAAATTAGCATTAAAATTATATTTTAACAGTAGTACAAATGCTTTATTATTGGAATACATTGACTTCTAAAGTGATAGAGCTAAGAGCAGCCATATTTTTTGGCTGTTGAATAGATCCCTGAATTTTAGAATCTTCACTATCGGACATGTTACAGAACTATCTCACACTTGAGTACACACAAACTGTCTCTGTGTTGTCCTTCTGTCTTGTCCTACTGGCCTGCCTTACACGTAAGGCAGCGTAATGGAGAGGTTCTGTATCTTGTTCCTAAAGACAGATGAAAGAAAGTATATAGTTATGTTTAATATATGATGAATACAGTGTAATCCAGAGAAATAGTATATCAGCAAAATGTAGGAATGTAATACAGTGGTCTTTAAGCAGCAGCATGTATTTTTTTACCACTGGGGGCAGAGTATTGAAAAGGTGGGTCCCTGCACCTTTCACATACAGTAGGCTATACATGTGCACTGTCCACCAATGTAGAATCCAGTTCTACACTAGGCCTACCCTGTTGCAGGGCTGTAGTAGCCTACTCGAGTCCAGTCTTGGACTAGAGACGCTTTTTCTATGTCTCGATCAGTCTTGTCTTGGACTCTGACTTTTCTCTGACTGACTATTTAGACTCCGACTTGTCTCGGACTCACTAAATATTGTAATTGTACTCGACCAAGTCCAGCCATTGAGTTTTGTCCATTTCAGGGTTTTTCCTTCTCCTGTTATTAAAAGTGTATTTCTGTTACAGAGAAGGGAGTTGAAAAACATTGCCTGCCTATACCGCATTACAGTTCTAACGTTCAGGGATGCGCAGAAGGGCGCCGCATCTCTTTGCCGCGTTTGCCTGGCCGGTGTGTGGTTTTGCCGGTGGTGGACTAGCTGTTTTCCCAGTGCCCCACACCCACACGTGCAATCAGCTGATTGCCTTCAGCCGTGTGGGTGTAAGGGAATATAGGCTGATGACTTCCTGTAGTGTTGGTGGGTTTTTGTGAAGCTGTTTGTGCTGCTTTATGTTAAGTGACTGTACGCGTGTTTTGTTTACGTTAGCTTAGCCGTTAGTGTGCTGTTTCTGTTACGTGACTGTATGCCTATACGCTGTCTTTTGTTTATATTATACACCGAGCATTGACTCGTTAGACATCCCTGCTTCTGTGTTCGTTCATCTGCACAAACCTCTCCGTCACGGCATTACAACAGTACCTTGCTAATAAAGCGCTTAAAAGCCCAGGCTGAACAGAAAGGGTAAGAATGGATTGGGGGCAAATGCAAGCACAGTTAAATATTATATTTTAATCTACATAAATATTAGCCCATTTAAATTATTACATTATTGCCGTGTTTGTTTCAACTATTCGGCTCCTGCACGGTCGGCTCATCTGAGCTGTTTCAAGTTGTTTTTTCTCATTCGGTGGATATCGACTTCAAAAGAATCACCGGAAATGTAGGCTATATGCCTAAACAAATCTATGGAAATAAAGGCCTCACTTAATAAGAAACATAGATTACAGAAAATATTAGTCAAATATTCAATTTAAATAACCATAGTATTTTACAATAGTTTATGATAGACACTAGAGCCCACTTCCCTAAACTATTCTAGGATAACCTAAATAGAAATGCCATTAAGATGTAGGCTACAATTTATTGCTGTAGACTACCTCCTCTGAGGAAAAACAATGTAACACAGTCTTTGATCGTAAGAGTCAATATTCCTATATTATATCTTATTGTCAAGGGGACAAATTATAGGCTACAGGCATGATACACTAACCTACTAAAAGATATCTTTAAAAAAGTAATCTATCATTGACAACGCTTAATGTCGAGCCCTGTTTAAATTAGAGTCTCATTTGGACTCAGACTTGACTTGGGCTCGGAACCTTTGGACTCGGACTTGACTTGGACTCAAATGTCTTTGGACTCGTTCATAATAATCAGTTTGTAATTACAGCGAGCAAAAAGCAACAGCGGTTGTACCTTTTTCTGTACTTCACTCCCACTTAGTGTCATCGTTCATGGAGTAATATACATTGTATTTCTATAGCCCTGAATCACATTACAGTCTCAAATGGCTGTTCAGCTTACATTTCTCATGGAAACAAACAACACCCCTTTAACATGCTCCTCCCCCTGGGCAAAGAAAAACTTCCATTAAAAACCCCATGGGGGAAAAAAGGGAAGAGACCTTGGGAAGGGACCACAGAGGGAGCAATCCACCCCTCCAGGACGGTTAAGATGTAATAGGTGATGATAGGATCAACAATATTTAGCAATAATACTTTGAATATGTTTCACATTGTGCCGTACTTAAGAACTAGCACATCAGAGAAATGTAAAGCGTTTTGTAAGTTAGTTAATTAAGAGTGGTCTGTCAATTGTAGCATTAACAGATGCCACAGGAGTCCTAGGTCAGAGGAAGTGTCAGAGGAATCACAACCAGGGTAGCTAATCTACTATTATTGGCGACATGGCTTCAGCAGCGGTAGCCACCGCCACCCACACATTGTCCAGGACCATGTTAGCATCTCCTCTTGACAACTCCCCCACCGAGCAGGAGATGACCAAACATCTACTTGCTCTGCATGGAGGGATCAGTTTATCCAGACCTAGCTGCAGAAGTCTCGATAGAAAAATATGAAGTTCTGACCTATTTATAGATTGATCATTTTCTCTGTGTCAATGTCTAGTAAGTCAACCATGTAGTGACTAACTAGGCTGGTTCAGGAAATAGTCACTAAACTATCTCCTTTAAAAGTACTACCTGGTGTGGCAAGCTTTGAACGTGCTGTCTGAGCCAATTCATACAAGCAAAGTGACTGGAATAATAGCATGATGACGGATAATGGTGTGGAGTTATAGATTTAAATTATTTCCTGATTGCGCTTTGGACTACGGTGGTGGTCTGTATAATTTGCAACGGCGAATTAAAATACAACCGTAGCATTTCCACTTTAGTAGCTAACTTAAAAAAGCGAAATCACCCAAGTTATTATTGACGTGACTCGAAGTTACAGGATATAATGTAATCTTGTGTGTGCGTGCTAGTGTTGTGCAACTTGTGCTTGTCATCTGCCATTGTTAATGTGGTTTAAAAGTGTTCATTGTACTTTGCTTGTGTTACTTTATAGACTTCTGATCTGAACCATGGTAAGAACTTCTGGGTATTACAATAGCTATATGGTATCGTTCCTCCAGGAATACGAAGTAAGAAACCGTTGAATTGGTTTTAAAAAGAAAATGTTTATTTGGCTGCCAGTGACATAAACATGTAGGCTATCCCACAAACATCGACCAAGCTATCTCACCTTTCCTTCACTCTCTCTCCTGTCAGCTAGTCGACTTCTTTTATATACACATCCACATGTAAATATTGCCGCTTCAGACTTCCGCCCCACGTCGCGCTACGTGACAATGTCAGCTCTCTAAATATCTGCACCATACTGTAGGCCTATGTAACACCTGGCTCCTTACATTGTTTATCTCTTCCCAATATCTTTAAAATTAAACTAGAAGTGTTCTCTTTGATGTTTCAAATTGTTGATTGGTGATTTAAGAGGTGTCTTTATGATTTTTTAAAACATTAATATAGCAGCAAACAACTACTATTTGCAGGTTGTGGTGCAAGTGGTAGCTCTGTGATGGGTCTGGGTTTGAATCTGGCCTGAGGTAATTTCTCGATCCTTCCCTGATATCTCACTCCCACTCGCTTCCCCTCTCTCTATACTGTCCTGTCTATAAAAAAACAAAAAGCACCAAAAAATAAAAATGTGATTTTTCGATTCCCAGCACTAATATTTATTGACTCGGGACTCATGATTCCTTTGTGTGCAAATGAGTCTTAGGGTCTTCTAAGTCTTTGATTCTTATGGAGCATCGCTTCTGCACAGATCGCCAAAGAAGCATGACAATTAATGTTCTTAGTAATGCAGCTGCACACTAAATGTGTTTCCATTACTGTAGTCTCAGACTGAAATTTGAGTGACAATAGTCTCCAGCCTCCAGTCCAGTCATACATTGTGGTAGGGACATATGACCCAAATGACCAAAAAGGTCTGGATCTTTGTCTTTTGTTTGTCTAACCCTAACCCTAATGTGCACTAGCTTGAGAAAGAGATTCAAACTAACCTTAAGATTCTTTCACTTTAAGTTAAAGTTTATCCTTAGTTATTTGTTACTAATGATGTGTAGTTTGTGAATGATTCATTCATTTTGAACAAATCTTTTTGGTGAGTCCTTTTTTCAGTGATTCGTTCTATTGTATCATTCATTTTAATGATTTGAAGCAGATTTAAACAAAATGATCTGCTTCATACATGGTCCTCCAGCTCACTGTTCTTCTCAACGACAGCCAGCAGCATTATAAAGACATATTTGTAACAGGTAATTGGATGCATGGTACAATAATTAACATTGAAGTCGTTTTTTGTTATACTAAATAAGTCATTATTAAAAAAATAGATTATACATTGAGTATTTCACTGAATAAAAAAGGACATGTAAACTACTGATCATTACTTGTTAACAATGGCAGAGGAAAACGGGGGTGGAAGAGTCAAAGGGACAACATGACTTTAAAGATTAATTTATTTCACTGAACGACTCGAAAAGAACTTCCCATCACTATTTGTAACTAGAATATCAATCTGCAATTAGAACATTAATAATCAACATACATCAGTATACAAAGCCAACATTTTATAAAATGTTAAATGTTGTTAAGGATGGGGTTTGAACCAACGATCCTAATGTTGCAAAACTTAGCCTAGTGAGACGATCCAGACTTCCCACCACTATCAAATATGTCACAAGTGTTCTTTTTGTAGAGTTTAACTCACATGTTTCATATACAATTAAATCTATGTAGAATCAATTGTATCATTCAGCAAGAAGTGAATGAGAATAGAAACATAACAGTCAATTAAAGTTTAATTGAATATAAGTTGCACATAAAGTACACTAAATCACTTTATCCTTCCTTCTCATTTTATGCTCGTTTTTTTTCTTCTTTTTTTTCTTTACAGATGATTCAACCACCTTTTCCTCATTAATCAATCAATCAATCAGCAATGATGACCATTCCTTATAAGAGTGGTGCACATACTGTACATATGGTGCACTATGGCTGTATTCAACAGAGTATACTATAGTGTAGGCTAAAGGTCCGTCAGGGCGGCAGCATATTGACCAATCAGAGTTCACAAGCAGTTATCCATATTACCAAACAGAAGAATATCCACATCCTTTAAATTGTTTCTAAAATCTTACATAAAATAACTAAATAATACTTACGGTTAAATCCACTGTAGTAGCAGCAGGCAAAGCTCTCATGCCAGGACCTGGTGGTAAAACGGTGGCTTTGTCTTTTTAAATTTTATTAACAAGCCTTTTTTTTAAATGTATATGAATGTCTTGTGGTCACTTACTCTTGTTCATCTTGTACAAAGACCAAGCCAGAATAACTACAAGGACACTGGTGAACACCGTTGCTGCACTTAAGACATACACCAACTGAATAGAAACAGTCCTGTCTGAAGAGAATTAGCCATTAGGAATCTTGCTTTTCCATTTTATGTTATGAATTAAAGATGTTCTTGTTGTTAATGTGGAAGTGGAATCTATAAACATACATCCAAATTACTCACTTTCAACTCCAATTCCAATCCTGGTTCCATTTCCAAACAGAATCTGGCCACATGAGGCCACAGCACAGTAGGTTTGTTCATCAGGATGGGTTAGGCGGTTCTTTGGGAGGGTGTACATACAGGTCTGTGTTTCAGGTGAGTTTCTCCTCTCACACTGCTTATCCCTGACTCCTTGGATGTAAATCATTCCAGGATGAGATTCTCCTGAGGTTGTGAACCAGAAAACACTGAGATCTTCACCACAGGATCCAGCTTGGACTGTACAGTTTAGAGTCACATGGTCTTTGTCTCCTGGATGGGAGTCTTCAAACACTGTCTGATGGACCACAGCATTAATGTTTGAACCAGGATCCTTCACGTGGAGCGTTGTGCCATTAGAAAATATAAATTCGTGGGAAAGGGCACCTACACAGTAATAAGTACCTGCGTCGATCAGGCGGACATCTGAGATAATCAAATTATAAACTCCATTTCCAGTTTCTATGTTGAAATGTTTATCATCTTCAAATTCATCATAATGTTTGTTGACATCATTTATGAAATAGGAAGACACAAGTCGTGGTTGCTGTCCCACCTTTTGCTTATACCATAAAAGTCTGCGTATATATTCCTTTTCATAAAAGCAATGTAAAGTTACATTGTCCCCAATGTTAACTAGTATATGGCCATCTTCTTGATGCACACAAAGGGAATGATTCTGTGTTGTCCCACGAACTGCATTAAAATGGAAAAGGATTTCCAGAATTTACACAAGGAAATACATTGTATACTGGTCAGTGTAAAACAATTGTAAACTAAGAATATAGAATATATATATATACTCTATCAGAGAACCAAAAAAAGCTAAAGAATGTAAAACTTGAAACAACGTACCTATTATCACCAAGAGCAGAGCTATCGGACCCAAAGTCATCTTGTTAAAATACCCAGGTATAAAATAAAGTCTCTTAACATACACCTCTTGTTAGAGATGAGGTTGTGTTTGATTGGCCAACTAGAATTCTTTGACTATAACAATCACATGTTCATTGGCCCATAACTGTGACCCGTCATAACACACTAGGAATAAGTGCTAGGAATAAAAGGGTTTTACCCAGATTGTGATCCTCAAATGTTATGTTATGTATACTGTATAAACATATTTGATGTTAGATTCATATGAATGAATTGCACAGCGTTATTTACGGTAGCTTTAATATGTTACTTTATTATTCAAATCCTGGGATGCCTGTCAATGTCAGTGTAGCTTCTTGATATTTGTAGACCAAAACGTTTCTTTTTAGATTTTAAGTCCAATAATCATTATACCATACATTAAATGTATGAATGCAAAATTGGTATGAAGAATTTATGTCTCATCACAGATCAGTACTATTTCTTAGTTTATAGCTAAAAAAATAAATGTTAGGGTAGTCTACACTTTAAGTGATATGATGCAACACTAAAAACAACATATATATATATATAAATATATATACATGTATACTGGTATGCATGTATACTGATGTGTACAGCCCTTATTTGTGTAGTGTGAGTAAAATATATGATGTGATGCAGTACAGTATTAGTGACTTTATGCAATAACATGAGACATAGTGTGAAAGAGAAACATTAGTGACACCATTCTAAATAGTAACTTTATTGATACTTGCAATAGAATAACATGACCAGTAAACTGTTAATTCTGAATTAAAATAGTTTGATGTAAATAGTGTACACTGAAGGAAGGTTTACACATGCACTGTAGAAAATATACAATGTCTATGGAGTAAGCCAAATTCATTTAATATAATATCACTCAAATGATGGTACAATGTACTGTCCAGTGCATCATATATTTACTATTTACAGTGTATATCAGTTCAACTAGTCAATGGGTGTGCAAAATAAACAAGAAGAAAATGGTTCTTCCTTTGGTCTTTCTAGCAATGGTGGAAGATTCTAGAATATATGTATGTCTATTAACAAGTAATCAACTAAAACTATGGTTTAAATAAAAACGTAGTTTTTTTTACTGTAATTGCACCTTCCATACACTGACCTGCCCTTGTGGCATTGCAGCATGCTATACACTGCAGCGCTGCAGGCCACTCTTCCTGTGAGCACACACATTGCTTGACTTACGTTTACCCCAATGGAAACTTGCTTACCACAGAGATGAGTGTTTGTGTGTTAAAGGTGACACATTGTTTTCATTTCTTCATTATTTAACAGTTAAGTATATGCAAGTGTGGAATTGGCCTTTCTCTTAAACTACTTAACTATTGAATACACACAAGCACTGTCAAAGTATTTCCTTTGTCTTCTTGGTCAAACTTAGAGTGGCATATTGGAGATTTCCTGCCTGTTGACCCTGGTTAAAGCAATGCATAAACAGGAAGTAGAATGTTATCGAGTTAGTCAAATATGCATTGAGAGTAAAATATGCTACAATGGCGGAGCGTGGTTACATACAGACACACATTGCACTGATGTAAAATGTGAAGGCTGCAGCCAGGATGTACACCAGCAGGACAAAGCCACCAGTCGAATATGTCAGTGACCCAGCAAGCTAAAGAAATAATGCTTTACATGTTCTCATGTTAATGTGAAAAGAAGATGCCATCTGTGTAATGGTATTGCACCAGTGTAATGGTATTGGATCAAATGAAAAACGTCTGTGTCACAGCCAAGTCTGGGGGTGTGGCCAGGCCTTCCTCTAGCAGCCATGCTGCCTCGTTTGTCATGGCAGCCCCTCCCTATTGCGTATTTGTAAGGCTGCTTTCTGCTTTCCCTCCTTGCGGGTTATTGTGAGTTGTCTGTTGTTGTGTTGCCAACGTGCCAGGCCGTGCCCACAAATTTGACATTGCGACTCCGTCAAGTATAAACTAGGCTTGAGGTGACATTGTCCCTGATGTGAACTGATAAAATGTCTAACAGCTTGATCCAAAGTGTTTGTGTTTCCCCATGAACCACATTAAAAACCGAGAAATCAGTTGCAAAATGAGTCCATGTGAATCTGCATGTATTTTCTGTAAAACATTAGCAAAAAAACTGCACAAATACAATAAAGATTGGAAGTGTTATTACATATTGTTATGTAAAGTTATTCAAATTTATTTAAAAATGTCTTTCGATTGGTATGTACTCTTAAATCAGCTCCATAAAAGCACTGTAACCCGATATAACCGATATAACCAAAATGAGTCCATGGGAATCCGTATATTTTCTGTAAAACAACATAACAAAACAGCTAAATAAACAGCGCAAATACAATAAATATTGGAATACTTATTAAATACTGTTAGGTAATATAATTTAAATCAATTTCTAAAAAAGACCAACATAGCAATTACTTGAATTTCCAACACTAGAACTATCAGAGCAAAAGTAAACTTGAGATTTGTCATTATTCAATGAGTATAATGTAAGCTATACCTTTACATTCCCCTCTATTTAAAGTCGAGAATGTTTTTTATTGGCCGAGCAGCCTTTGACTATGAACCTTATTTAGGCAATATCATCACATGTCCAGTGGCCTCTACAGTTTCAGATGTTAAAAAACGAAATAGAAAACATGTCTATACTCATGCAGAGACTTTTCAAATAGGTGTCAGACATTGTTTTATTGAGCATAATAAAAACATTCAAAAAAGGAGAAATTATATTGTAATAGTTATTATTGGAATGCATTGATTGCTAAATTGATAGAGCTAATCACAGCTCACCATGTATGGCTGTTGAATACTTTTAATTTTAGGATATCTACAATGTAACATGTTACTATCTCACACTTGAGTACACACAAACTGTCTCTGCGTTGTCCTCCTGTCGTGTCCTACTGGCCTGCCTTACGTGTAAGGCAGCATAATGGAGATGTTCTGTATCTTGTCCCTAAAGACAGATTAAAGACATATGTTGACTATATTAATACATGCAAAGAAATATAGCGTGGAGCCCTAACCAGGCACACAGGCTCCACACCACGGTGGACAGAGTGATGCCCATCCTAACTGCTTCAGACTGGGAGATCACCAGCTGCAGCCAATGAGGTAATGAGCAGGGTAAATATGCTGTAGTCTGGATTCTTACAGCTGCTCACACTGGTTCATTGAAAAATAAGGCATTACAGTAGCAACTTTAGAAATGTCCACTACTTTGTTGGGGGTTGTATGCTTTTACAAGAAGGATCACACATTTTTGTTTAGATTGACAGTAAATCCCTCTCTCTGCTCCATGTTGAAGTGCATGTGAGAGAGTATACAACTGCGGCTATTGTCATCAAACCAATCTGACAGCTATTAATTAGTATCAAAAAGAAATTAAT
>JAODOY010000209.1:0-13953 GCA_025399855.1 Forbesichthys papilliferus | reverse complement strand
CATTGCAGAAAAGTGTAATTTCTTCATTGTTGTCACATGAAAAGATATGCTCACATATTTGCAAATATGTGAGGGGTCTACTCACTTTTGTGAGATACTGTAATACCTCCGGCAGAGGTTACAGCTTGCCAGTGCATGAACCTTCCCTCAGATTTATAAATACCTCGCCAGGCCTGTAGAAGTTAAAGGCCTCTCACATATCTGATGTATGCAGCCTGTCCTGAATCTTGAAACGTTCAATGTGCTTTATTATGATCCAGATGGGACATAAGCCTGTATAACATAAAATGGTTGGTGTCTTTAGTGATAACATGTACAGTAATGTTTATTATTATTTATTTATTTTTACAGTTTTTACATTTTGATTGCTTTTGATTTCTATCATAATGATGGTTTAAACTGACATGAACCCAGACACCATTTTTTTGTCCAGTGTTCTCTACAATTTAAAACACTTCTCCCTGGTTGCCACATTGATTTCATGGACAGAAACATGGTCCACTTACAAATATAAAATGTTTGTGCTGCTGGTGAATGAAAATAATCAATAGAAGATGAATAATGTAAAGAGCATTAAAGTAGAAGGCTTTGTTGCTGTAGACCCAGTGTTGAACTGCGGGGTAAGAAAGTGTGCGTTTAGACTGTATCTGACTGGAAAGGACATCTCCCTAGGGCTGTATTCATGTGTTCCAATAGAAAAGAGACCAGAATCAATATGTTCGCCTCATCTATTTATTATTGTTGCTAGTTAGATAAGAAAAATGTAACCAAAAAGTTGCTTTTTGTCATCTTTTCAAATCCATTTTAAAGTAATATAAAACTACATATACTGTATATCAAAATATTTACCTTTTTTACAGCAGTACACATCAATTTAAATAGCTTGTACATTTATCATTTACAGTATGCTGTTCACTTTTGGAAAAGCATGTTCAGAAGCATTCAATAATAAATACTTAAACCTTATAACACTGTCACTACATTGTAAGAAGTATCATATCTTCTAATTTCAAAATGTTCACCCAGAAAAAAATATAGGTGCAAACCGTGCAATATATTATAATGTTCTATGGGTCAAAGGAAAGAGGAGTCTTGACTTGTTTTGCAGTCTGCCTTGTTCTATTCGTACACGACGTGAAGAAATCCTTCTAGGTAAAAGGTTAAAGCTGTCTGGTGAAATACATAATTGTGGATTAGTTCAGATCTCTTCAGTCTCTTCAGAGAGTAAACCATCATTCTGTAGATGTTGCAAGTCTATTTTGATAAAGACATTCCACAACTTGTATCAAGAAAACAACATAACATAAAACCTACTAAATACACTAAATGTTCTTAGAATACACTTGATTGATCTCATTTTCACCATATTCTTTACAGCTCATCAAGATACCATATGAACACACCATGTTTAACAGACACTGAGCTCCTATGATATTTCTCTTTGCGGGCAGGTTTTCCACCCACAGACAGATCCAAGGACAGCGTTAGAAATGTCAGAGATTAGTGTTTTTCCAAAACACAAATTATCCGGTATCACAGTGTAGATCAGAACACTACTATTTCAAATGTATGTGTATATTTTAGACATTGTTTAATGGTAGGAAGGAACCAAAAGCCTCATCCTTCCTTCTCATAAAGACTGAATGACCTCCTAGCTTTCACAGATGAATCTAGCTACAATAAAAAGACAACAAGATTTGGAGTGCCTTCTCACTTGATCATACATTTAGTTACTGCAACATAAATGCACAATGTATATTATCATGATTATGGACCACTAGAGGTCGCAATCGTTACAGTGAAAACATCTTCTAGATATAATATTCTTCTATTCTCTTGCAATAACAGTTAGCATTTGGGGATATTATTCCCCACATGGGTATTTGAATGACAATAAATGGTGCCTTTATATTGTGAATTGTCCTGTGTCCATGTATGTTAACAGAGAAGCCTTTGGAAGAGCCTGGCTGGGGCAGACTGGAACTAGCGGTGGTGATTGTGGTCCCCTCTTGCCTGCTTTGTGTGGGCATTCTGCTTGTGGTGTTTGCTGTGCAAGGCCAGTGTAGAGCCAGCCAACAGGATGCAGAAGACCCCCTGGATGACCAGATGCTCATGTCTCCCGACAAGTGTCTTAAAGAACTGATTTATGACTTGAGCACATCTGGCTCTGGCTCTGGTAAGAGATATATAGTCCATGGCCCTGAGCTTTGGCTTAGTAGTTTTAACATAAAATCAACTATGGGTAAGGCTTTGACCTTAACTTTAAACCTGCATTAATTTATGCAAATTGTTCAAGAAATATACAATAATTGGCATATTATGGGCATCTAAATCTATGCATTAATGTAAGTCCTGCAAACATCTCTGCAACCATTGTCAAATAACAACATTCGAACATTAGTTGAAACTGGTCTGGGGTCTCATTTATAAAGGTTGCGTATGCACAAAACGGGTATAGAAATGTGCATACACCACTTTGCATGCAAAGGTTGTGATCTATAAAAAACGAACTTGACGGGAGAATGTGCAGTCCTCAACGCACTCTTTGAACCATGCGTATGCACAAAAATTGGACAAAATGGGGAAACTGCGACTCTAATGGCAGAAGGAAGAAACTTGATGTTTTGAAATGAATAACATTATGAAAAGTAGATCGAAATATAACCTCTCGTACAGCAGTGACGTCACCAGACCTAAACTATGAATTTTAAATATAGGCTATTTATTAGTACAGTGAGACAGCCGAGCCAACAATGTGTAAAACAATAACAATATTTTTTGGAGAAAAAAAACATTGTAGAATATCTCTTGTTCTCTCAAAAGGTTTGACAGCACTATGCCACACCCCCTTTCCCCAAAATCCATTGCCTTGTGTGTGTGTTTTGTTCTGACTATAAGTTTTGCAGTTGTATATTTGTGTTTTAGTTTTAATGTTGGCCTTATTAGTTTTGCCATGTTATGGAACAATACCTACTGAATTGATACATACAACAATTATGATATTGGTTGGACACCCTTACAGAACGTTCCACATCGAATGCCTTGCTTTTATGCTAAATCTATGGAAAACAATACATGAATGTTAAATGCATGGGTGTGCTTTTCCTACACGTTACTTTCAACTAAATCTTGGCTACATATGAACATCTTGGTGCGTTTTGTTGGTGTTCGATGGAAGAGAATTCATTCGAAGTCGTATTAGATCAGTATCTCAAACTTGAAAAAATGTTTGTCCATAATAAATTCCCCACTAACCACCAATTTCTAGTGATTGGGTGAAATAACTTTTGTTTGGTTTCTGTTGGGTTTTGCCATCATTGCGGTCATCAATTAATATTTATTCAGGGAGTTTCAGTGACCATTTATAGACAAATGTAGGCGTTAATTTGGTTGGACAAGATGCTCGATCACATACGCTAGATGTAAAGTAAATTGTGATATATAAAGGAAAACTGCCATGGGATTTGCTTTGATTTTATAAATCAGAATATTTTTGTGCGCACACACTGTTTTTTTGTTCGTACGCAACATTCTAGTGGGAATTCTACACACACTTTTATAAATGAGACCCCTGGTCATTATTTATGGTTGGAAAACAAGTAGCCAATTACTTATTGAAGCTTATTCATTTACATGTGCCATTTTCAATATTTCCCATGATTTGATATTTGACAGTATTTTCAGCTACATACCTAACCTATACAACATTAATGGTAGAAAAAAAAACTCTGTTTCAGATACTTTGATTGATGTTCAGCCATTTTTTAAGCTCTTTCCTGGCCTATAATGTCTATTCAATTAATTAACCAGTTACTTTGTTTGTTAATGTGGCCTCTGTTTGGTTCGTTTTCTGTTTCAGGCCATAGAGCTCCTCTCCTGAAGCCTGAGAGCAGAGTTCAAACTTTGTTTTTGTTTGGATTCCATTATAATATTTTGCAGGTTCACGGAACTTATAGTATAGCTTTACTCGTAACTGGGGCCAAAAACATGTCCCAGAACACCTTAGCTCTAAAGTAACGGAAGGTTTTGCTAATACTGCCTTCCGTTTTGGTCCGGCAGGGCTACCGTTGCTGGTCCAGAGGACCATAGCTCGCACCATCGTCCTGCAGGAAGCCATAGGGAAGGGTCGATTCGGTGAAGTGTGGCGTGGGAAGTGGCGCGGGGAGGATGTGGCAGTGAAGATATTCTCCTCGAGAGATGAGAGGTCATGGTTCCGGGAAGCAGAGATTTATCAGACCATCATGCTGAGGCATGAGAACATCTTGGGCTTCGTAGCTGCTGACAACAAAGGCACGGCTGTCATTTCTGAGAATAGCACACTCTCTTTATCAATCATTCATTCAATCAATCAATCAATCTTTATTTATATAGCACTTTTCATACACATTCGTGTAACACAAAGTGCTTCATACTACGTCATTAAAAACAATTCAAAATTAGTTAAAACAATATAATATCTAAAAAATAAAGTAATGCCACCACTCACGTTACTCATCATCCCAACCCTCCAATCACAAACAAACATCGGGAGTCCCATTCCCATCATCTCCATAACAAACCATTTTTATCTCTTGGTGACTGTATACAAAGAAAGCTCTGTGATTCTCGTATGTGCAGGTGTGTGTAAACAGTGTTGTTGTGTGCAGATAATGGTTCGTGGACCCAGCTGTGGCTGGTCTCGGAGTACCATGAGCATGGCTCCCTGTTCGACTACCTAAACAGGTACACTGTCTCTGTGGAAGGCATGGTCATCCTGGCATCCTCCATTGCTAGTGGCCTGGCACATCTCCACATGGAAATAATAGGCACTCAGGGTAAGACTCTAAGAAGGTGGATTTAGGCTTAGGGCTTGTTCATAGTCTACGCAAGCTACGCGGACGCATCAAGCTATGATATATGTGCATAGAGGAATTACTGTCATGGAAAACTGTTATAGTACATGTATCATTACACCAAAGTGTCCTTCCCTAAAAAAGGTGTACAGTATCCTGTTTAACCTGCTGCTTTCCAGGGAAGCCTGCGATTGCCCACAGAGATATAAAGTCTAAGAATGTTCTGGTGAAGAGGAATGGTGCAGCAGTCATCGCTGACCTGGGACTGGCAGTGAAGCACGACTCCAGCACCAACACCATAGATATACCGTCCAACCACAGAGTTGGAACCAAGAGGTAGAATGGAGCTATTATTAGCACTAATGTAGACATGTACTGTATGTTAGCAAACAAGGAAGATATAACACTTAAAAAATGAAACACAAATATAACTGTTACAAAGTTGGACAGGGTTTGAAAGCCTGAGGTCTTTAAATGCATACACTTTGAAGCTTATTGCATGCTAGCGGAGGTCACTAGCATAAACAAGAACTTCATTGTCAGTTGTTTTATATCTGAGAAAGATGTAAGGCTTTACAAATATGGTTGATGATAACAAGGCCTTCTTTTTTGTGGTAATGGAAGAGGTTGGGAGTTAATGTGATGTAAGTTTAAGATGTGGTAGGAGTAGGGACTCATTAGTTTTAAGTTTTTTTTTCTTTCTTCAATATAACATGTGGTGACCTCATTTCACACAGTTTATATATATTTCTCTATTTGTGGCTCCCTTTTTGTGAAGTGTGCACAGCTATTGGAATCGTGCCTACTTTCAAATAATTAGTTTTAAATGGGAAAAAATGTATTAATTAAATTCAAATAAATAAATAAATACAACTTTTATTTAGACCACCCCTAGTCATGAGTAGATTTGACTGATACTTGTTTTGTTACAGATATAGTTTTGTTGATGCATTATTCTAGTATGGGAAGCTATGACACTGAGATGACGATCATGAAAAATAACAATAGATAACCATCTATTAGGCTTCATCACAGCACACAATTTCACTGTATTAAATATATTAAGATTACTGTTTAAAGAAACTATTTAAATAATTATTATGATTTATAAACATTTTAATCATATATTGTTTAATCTTTCTCATATACCTTCGTAAAACCTCCCGGTGCCCACACTGTAGGTACCCAGCTACCCACATTTGAGAAACTCTGCACTGGACCCATTGGCCTTCTGCTATTCTTAGCTGTGTTTGTTACTGATGTTGTGATGTGACATCAGCGGTTGCCAAGGCCACAAAATCGAGCTTGACGACAGAAGACATAAAACCACGATACCATATACACCTGCTGTTACAATGCATTGCATCCTATTTCATTATAGTCTTTCTTTTTAACAGAGCCTAAACATAATGACAACATTGCACTATATTTTTCCATTGTATGCTCTGGTGCAGAACCACAATATTAGTATTGTTAATAATATTATATGTTGCAATGTTGAAACTAAAGGACATATAGACATTTAATTAACTTAATTAATTAAACATTTAACACATAGGCTTTAATTTTGGGGTTTGACGAGTGAATAGCCACCAGTGAGCTTGTTTACAAGGTGAAACCGATGTTTACTGCGTTTGTTAGCTCAGAAGGTTTTTTTTTCAAAGTAATGAATTATCAGAGTAACCTTACAGGAAAATAATGTGAAATTTCTGCTCTTTTTTAATATTTCTATTTATGTCAATTTATTTACCACTGTATGTTCAGCTACCTTTTTTGTTTTTATATAGCATACACCCATACATCTATTTTATTAAACTGCAAATTATTATGCTGCACATGTAAACATATCTGATATAAGTTGACAGAAATTGTCCATTAGCTTCAATTTAGTGCTTTCCAATCCAATTTAAAGGTATAGTAACTAAGCGATTGTTATATAATACACTCTTTGTCAAATCCACAAATTATCTTCTCTCAATCTTACTGTTTGCCGTGCGTGCTGAAAACATAACCAGGTACTTCTACAGCGCCAGGCTCCGTAAATAGGAACACAAACAAAGTGGCCAACACAGGTTACAAATACAACAACAATATCCTAGCCTTTACAATCCATTTCCAATGTGGAGCTTCTGATGGAGTACCCTATGTCATTGGGAAAGGTGTTTTTGTTTTGATTTGAGTTTGATGTTAGCAAGCTTTCCTTAGAAAAATCTTTACCTTACCTTACACTTTAACTCCTGATTAATCATGCCAATGAATGTGCATTTACAATTTAAAGCCCTGAAACTTATGACAAAGCCCTGCATTGAGAGATGAGAAACTTGGTCTATGAGAAAAATATAAAATAGTTGGTAGTAAACAAGCTTGTTTGATTTAATTAGACCTTGATGAGTGTGTCCTGTGCAGGTACATGGCTCCAGAGATCTTGGATGAGACGATCAATATGAACAGCTTTGAGTCATTCAAGCGGGCGGATATCTACTCTCTGGGCCTGGTATTCTGGGAACTGGCTCGCAGATGCTCAGTCAGGGGTACCTTAATTCATACATACACACTTGAGTATACACACACGCTAGCATGCTTACGTTAATATTCACAGATAAATAATTTGATCATGGTAATTTGTTCTCTTAAAATGTTATTGCACTTATCCTGTAATTGTAGGATCACACATTTTCACCGCATCATCAATGTCAAATGAAACAACTTTTTTTCACGTTTGTGTGTTCCATAAATGTTTTACGGTTACTTACTAGTTTTTTGGGTTGACAGGACTCAACGAGGATTTTCAGCTGCCTTATTATGACCTGGTGCCTTCAGATCCCTCCATCGAGGATATGAGAAAGGTGGTCTGTGATCAGAAACTTAGACCCAACATTCCTAACCAGTGGCAAAGCTGTGAGGTGACTGAATAATAATAATAATAATAATAATAATAATAATAATAATAATAATAATAATAATATTTACTGAAAATATATTTTAAATGCTAGGGATATATATTTTCAATATAGTTTATTAGGGTCAATAAAGTGATTAGGTATGCAAGTGAAATTGAGCTCATAGACCTGTTTAGCCCAAAAGGTACTATCAAACTCGATTCAGAAATGTGTGAAATCTGTGGCTGTCTCAAAACGTCTGTGTTACCTACACTACACCTACCTACTGAAACAGGAAAAAGCACTAATTTATATTTTTAATAAAGGCACTACATTTTTGAGTTTTCTCCTTAAATCAATGAGTAGGCAGTAGTATGCAGGTGTTGAGTGTCTTGCTCATAAATAACAACAGAACAAAAAACTTGACATTGGCAGTGTGAAGACTGAAGATGTACACAATATCTTTGGCTGGTAAACATCAACTAGTCTCTATAGCTAGCTATATGAATTTATATCTGATTCACTAGGCTCTGCGTGTGATGGGAAAGCTGATGAGAGAGTGTTGGTATGGCAACGCTGCTGCTCGACTTACCGCCCTGCGGGTCAAGAAGACCATCTCCCAGGTGACTGTCATCAAAGACATCAAGGATTAGCTAGATTTGTGCCTGTGCAGATCAACTCTGGTGCTGGCAGTGTGACTGATTAACTGACTTTAGGTCGATCAAACTGCCGCACTCTCATGCCATGACCAGGTTTGCTGTTGGTGCCAAACAATTGCCGGAAGTGTTTAGGCAGTCTAGCCTCATATTTGTTTGGTAACCTGCCTAACTATGACTGAACTTTGGCAGGAGATGCCATGAAAAGTGTGATTATACAATGTAAATAGAGATTATTTTGCTACCTCATACATTCAAGTGCCAAAATCCTGATATTGCACAATTATGTTTTGTGCCATATGTAGTTTTACTATAATATTGGCAATATGCTAAAAGACCTTCATGAAGATTAGTCTACTGAGTAGAACACCCGTACTGCTTCGCCTGATTCCTGGACACACATGGACATGTGGGTTGGCCATCATACTAATAACATCCCATGTTCTGATTTTATTAAGAGAAGTTTACTTACTAATTAGACTACAGCTGCCCATGCTAGATGTATTTTTTTGTAAACAAAAGCCTTGAACTGATTAAATACAACACCGTACTGAAATACCTAAATGCAAAATGCGGTGACACATTATATACAATATATGTATATTTTCTATTTATGATGTTACACTCTTAATTATATTTATTCACACTGGAGCTCTACAAATACAGTATATATAAAAATACTACACCATGCACACACTTTTATTAACAGACAAATTTAATCAATATTTCAATAACAATTAATTTGAGAAAATTTAATTTTATGATTTAATTTCTGTACTTGCATGTAAGCTGTGTATCACTATTAGTGTGTTTTTCTTAGGGGATAGACATGTGTCCACGTGTGCGTAAAATGCTTGTACCATGTTGCGTTTGTCACTGTGTACACTGTGTTTCATGTGATGTGACGCATTGTTTATTCAATGTGTTCTTTAAATGGGTGCTGTAAAGAGAAATATTCAGGATTTATATCCAGCAAGAGGTTGTAGTTTCATTTATTCTCAGTTGACGTATACTTTTCTTTAATAGCTCTTAATCTGAATAGGCAACTTCTGCACCCTGTCGTGGCATAAACAACTTCTACACTGAATTCATTTTATTGTTAAGGATTGGGTATTATTGGTCAATAAACACACACGAAATGTAGCATCATTGATGTTTTGCATTTAAAATATATAGGCCAACATAGCTTAGGTTATTTTTAAATGATTTCTATAGAAAGCTAAACTGAAGCAGAATTAAATATAATTGCATGTACAGGCAAATCTTAACAGTTAAAGAATACACTGCAATATCATTGCATAATGTGAACTTGGCAAGTTTGATGGTATTGCATTTGTCATTCCTTTTTTACAAATGCACCCACTTAAGTTAAATTCAAAACAATCACATTCCCATATTACATGAATATGTATTCATTACTAAGACATCATTGGTTCAGTCCAGAGGTGTTGTTGCAGTGTTTCAGAATGTACAACCATAATTGCAGTTTGCTATGCTATGCTACTACCTTATGAGGACACTCTGTCCAAGTGGGGTTTATGTTTAGCTCAAATGTTAAGGCACATTTATCTCATGAGAAATGTAGACCTTTTTTAATAATTATTTAAGAATGAACAAGCATCCAGAGAACATAATACTCGTGTGAAATTTCTGACTGGAGGTCTGTATACACATCATCTTAAAACTGCCCGACCATTGAATGTACTATTACTTTATAAATAGATGTTAAATTTAAAAAAATGCAGAATTGTAAAGTAAATGTCCATCTAATTACATGCTTAATGTAAATACTGTTTTTCGCTCGTGTCTGGTGCTCGTACAATATTGTCTTTCTGCACTATTTATTGTATACAAATATGTATATCATTTGGTCAATAAAACATTTCCAAATATACATTTTTACGGTATACTATCTGCTTTTGTTCATTCATCTTGTTCTTGAAAATAGTTTTCTCATAGTCTCATGTAAAATGAGACATTACTAATGTGATCATGAAAGAATATCAGCATGACTAAATGCAAATGCAAAACATTTCTAAGTGCAAGTAAACATTAATCATCTTTTAGTATCATCA
Source organism: Forbesichthys papilliferus (assembly GCA_025399855.1). Lineage (NCBI taxonomy): Eukaryota > Metazoa > Chordata > Actinopteri > Percopsiformes > Amblyopsidae > Forbesichthys > Forbesichthys papilliferus. The sequence continues at coordinate 3,511 of JAODOY010000209.1, read as the reverse complement.
CCTTTTTGCTCTGACTAACTGCCACTCTCGGTTTCGCTGCTCTATTTGTTTACATTTCCCACATACTTGCTGTGTTTGATAGACCAAGGCAATAAAACTGCACTGCCATTCCTACTTAAATGAGTCAGGCTTAACAATTTGTGGTTTTGAACGTTAACGGCTTTTGCTGTGTTGTAAAATGAATGGTGGCTATACTGTGTCACCCACAGGGATAGAGGTGAAAAGTTCCCCACATCAAACTACCTGGTTTCCCGAAATGAACAAATGTATTTTAATGAAGTTGCATTTTATAAAGGGAACTTCTGTGTCTTCAGTGACATAAATTACAACTTTTAAAGTATTTTATCAGCATTTTAAAGGAGTCATTTCATGCTCCTTTTCACTTGTTGCACAGTTCCTTGATTTTTCAATGCAATGTAGACAAGCTTAGGTGAAAATAACACAGTTTATGTGGAAGAGCACATCATACAACAACTCTTTATATAATGGTCTGATTTCAGTAACTGTTGCTTTAAATTGAACAAGACAATACCCACCCCGCCCCGACTTCCACGTAGCTGTGTTGACGTGAGGCTGCGACTGTTTTACTGCTAGTACCGTTGCAGGCTACTCAAACGCGGTTTGAACTGTTTTATGGGTTTTGGACCACATATGGTTTCATTTCAGCAGTGTTTTCAAGGTGTTAATATTGCGCATGAATTCCGCCTCGCCGTCCAAACTACAGTAAAGGATACAGGTGGCAGAATGTAGTTCATTGTGGTTTGTGTTAACAACACAGCAGCAGCTTGGTCACACAGCCCTGTGTAGGAGCAGTGTTAAGTTTTGATAACCAGCCATGTCTCTCCTAAGCACATTATTTCATGAATGAAGGTAAAATTATATCACAGCACAACATCGCAGCCATCCTTGCCCGCTAAACAGCCATGTACCCATAAGCACGTATTACCTAATGAATAAAGGGTTATATAGCATGAAACCGCAGCCGTTCTTGCCGCTACAAGGCTATGATAGATCTGCTAGCTGCTAGCAACAACACAAAGCGATAGGCTATTCGGTTAAACAAGAAACGCTAAAATTAAACATAGACATATTATATCTTTGTTATTATCATTGATGTAACGTTAAATGTTTTGTATGACATGACTGATCACTGACCCAGATAAAAACATTATTACTAGTGGTACCAAAAACGGCAATCCTTTTCTGGCAAGGGATACAATTTCGGTATGCCACACAAGTACATCTTTATCAATGAGCATTGTTTACTTTAAGTAAATCAACACAACATTATTTAAACAGCCTATTTCTAATCCGTTTATGGTTTCTAAACAATAGCCTATATTAATCTTATGTAGTTTTTGGTGTGCACATCACACTTGATAATATGCCTGTCTTGCACTTAACTTGTTAATGCTACGGTGCAGTTACTGCATCAAAAAATAGATTTACAGATTTGGTAATCTGGAAATGTTGAACATTAAACTTTTACTTACAGTTTGTGTACTGGTGATCAACATCAGTTCCTTGCCTTGCATATTTTGCTGATACTACATAGCTGGCCATATCCTCATAGGGGCATTACCAAAAAAACTGTGCAGTAATCTACGCAACATATGCATGTTTCTCTCATTCGCCTATTCCCCCGCCACTCTCCCTTTTTTTTAGCTAATACATACCAGAAAGCTAACAGTCCACTTTAAAAGACTTACTACTTTGTGTCACATCAACATTGCTAATTCCAAAAACAACTAGAAATACTTTCATGGAATAGGTTCTTTTAAAGAAAACAGATTTGAATATGATTGTACAGCTTCAGACTTTTGAGGAACATACAGTAACAGTGTGAGACCTATTTTAGTCCAACAAAAACATCACTTAACGCTCCAAAAAACACATTTGCACATTTCTATTTTTAAGACTACATTTACATAGCCAATAGGTTAGTCTTGCCATTGATAGTTAATATGTTTTTTGGAAACATTTGTAAATGTGTATATTGGAGAGCTAAGTGATGTATACTTATCACCTCGGGTCTTACAAATAATTAACAGTGAAATGTGTAGGCTATGGTGTGTCATTGTGTGAAAGGAAAAAGTCAGTTTTTGTAAATATCCGTAAATAATGTGTAACAATAAATATTTGTAATTGCAATTGCAGTGTGGATGGGCTTGATGCACATTGCAAAAAAACTAGAATTGCTTGCTTAAAATAGACCGCGCGTGCTGACACTTAGTAGTACTGTCCTCTCAGAGTAGGATTCCTGTGCTCCATAAAGTCCCATGGTAGCAGGGTTATGGGCATTGCTTAAGGGTTACACGTGTACACTGTATCATACGGGGAAAGCCTGTAACGGCCTCAGTCAACTGACTGCATGTAGTGGTTAGATATGTTGTCAATTAGGAAACAAACCCACAAATGATTATTAGGTTAATGGGAATACAATTACAATTTGGCAGCGACGTACAGAAAGAAACATTTTAGTTTGTATGAATTTATAATAAGTACAACATATTAGGGAGAAGGTAGGAGTTTGAGCAGCTTGCACAATTCTATAGGTAATCTGTGGATGGAACACACAGCCTTGAAGTCGACAACACTATAACCGTTAGACTATCTTGCTTTTTTAAATACTTTTTCTACAGATCAAAGTCAGATGGTATACAATGAGGCTCCATTGGACCGTGCGTTCATTTTCTTAAAGCCGTCACCTATGTATTTTCATATCCCCTGACTGCGGGCCTTTTGATCCAACTGTGTCTGATGCTTTTGACCCAATGACCCATGCTGTCTGTCTAGAGAGTGTGTGTGCCAGTGGCTTTGGGCTGCATCAGCCTTTTGTTCTCCCTCTCCAGACAAGTCTCCCTGGCTGACAGAGCAGAGGGCTGTAAGGCTTAGGTTAGGAAGGCCTGCCTATTGAGAAGCTGTCGAGGCTGGAAGCAGCTGCCACTGCAACAGAGGACCACAGAGGTGGCAGTTCCTCATGCATTGCTGATTTCTGACAGACCATAAATCGAATTGCAAAGACTGCGAAAAGAAAGCAACTGGTTAAGGGGAGTGGGGAAAGGCTTAAGTAGATTCCGTTCCCATTCACAGCAGCGGGCCAGCTCTTTGCAAGAAGGAAAGGGAGTGAAAAAGGTGGTAAAATAGGCGAATAACCTGTGTAAGTGAGTGTGACTGTGATGTGCAGACGCAGGTTTACCACAGCCTTTATCACATGATGTGGCTTTCCGCTGTGACACGTTTATTTGCAGCTACACAGGAAGGCACGGTCCACACCGTCTATTGAAGGCAGAGATGTAACAGTACTTTGAAGAGTCTAACCATGCAGTGCAACATGAACGCCAATGGACTGGAGTGCCAGGACAGTTACATTCTAGATAATACTCTGCGAAAGAATAAAGTCCGATTGTGGTACCGGCGCTCGCTGAAGGGAAATGCTGACAGGCCCCATCAGAACACAGCGACGACCCTTCCTAGGGGCTGGAAACAGGTGAGACATATCATATATATC
>JAODOY010000208.1:0-63384 GCA_025399855.1 Forbesichthys papilliferus | reverse complement strand
TAATAATAATATAATAATAATCATCACATTAAAACAATAATTGCTAGCATTATTTAACCAAAGGCTGGAGCGGTTGAACATAATAATGTTCTAAATTGATTTATCACATTTCTTCTGAATCGTTTCAGTCATTGAGGAATCATCCCTTGTTGCAAACGTATTACCTTAGTTACAAGCTCTCAAAGAGGGAGGGAGGGAAGGTTTAGGCTAGGTGGCGGCTAGTTAACGCCTCCTCTACTGCTATTCTTGCAGTGATACATCTCCTGAGCACACACTGAAGCCTAATAGCCTAATAGCCAGCCCTCTCGCTCTCAACCATGGAGGTATAGATTATAGACGTAGATTTGTATATCAGAACCTTGAATGAACTGAGCGTGGGACTCTGACCTGCTGATGGAGTAGACAGGGGCCGAATCCTAACTTCCTGCTGACCTTGTCAGGGCATCGTCAAGGTCGGAGCTGTGGATGCGGACCAGCACAAGTCCCTAGGGGGCCAGTATGGAGTCAAAGGTTTTCCCACCATCAAGGTCTTCGGAGCCAATAAGAACAAGCCAGAGGACTACCAAGGTGCCTTTGTGCTATTTGAAATTGGCTTTGCCACCAGTGCATTTGCCCCTGTTGAACCCCTTACTCTAAAATCTGTTGCTTTATTCAAACTTTTATTCTAGATTTTCATATATTTTTATTGAGTGTATGAATTGCAGTCCTTGAATTACAACCAGACACCCTGATGTCTATGCCGGGTGATTGAAACACTGTCTATGAACCGATAAGCATGCAGGACTTTTTGAAATCTTATATTCCCTCACATGGGTAATGCCAGGCATGTATCGAGGAGCATCTCTGCTTAACTTTGTAAAAACACTGGAGCCTTTTAATATTCTGATATTTATTTATTTTTATGGTTTGAATTATTTGTAATGGCATTCTTCTGAAACAAATGCATTTCCTCTCCCCATAAGGAGGACGCACTAGCCAGGCTATTGTTGACGGAGCACTGAGTGCTCTGCGCTCCCTGGTTAAGGACAGGATGAGTGGACGCTCTGGAGGTTCTGACCACAGCAGGCAGGTAAGGCACTACAAGATTTCCAGGCACTCAAGGTATGTAATTAAATATGTACAGGCCTTTAAATGAATGCACCTTTTTAATGAGTTTTTTATTTTATTTATTTTGTTGGCCATGCACACAATCATGTTTTTTTGTTTATTTGTTTTTTTTGCCGCTAACACCTTAAGACACTAAGGGCCCAACGTAGTCCGGGTTAGCTAGGTGGTATTGGCTAAATGAACAACCCTCTTTATGAGTTTAATGTTAATGTTCTTTCAGAGCGGCGGCAGTTCTGGCAGCAAGAATGATGTTGTGGAGCTCACCGATGACAACTTTGACAAGATAGTGTTAGCCAGTGACGATGTGTGGTTGGTGGAATTCTTTGCCCCCTGGTGTGGACACTGCAAGAAGTGAGTTAGTTTACTGTAGTGAGTCATCCTGCACACACCATAGAACTATGTCATTGCAAACGGTGTTTCAGTATTCTGAAATGACTACAACGCAGCATTGCATTTATAAAATATTACATAATTCACATTATATTTGTTAAAAGTATTAGAATACTTTTTACAGATTTCTTTTATTTATTTATTTATTACTGGTTTAAAGCATTTAAAACCATATATTTAACAAGTCTGCAACATAACATGAACCAATGTCATTGCCATCAGCCTGGAGCCAGAGTGGGCAGCTGCAGCCTCTTCTGTCAAGGAGCAGACCAAGGGTAAAGTCCACCTGGGGGCTGTGGATGCTACTGTACACCAGGGGCTAGCCAGCCGCTATGGGGTAAGAACACCAGCCGTACTCCCCTGTACACACACACGGCTTTGTATATGGCTTTAGTGAAAACATGTATTGATTAATCACTGCTGTGGTCTAGTGTAGAAAATATACAGCCACGGAAAGAATTAAGACGCCACTGCCACTCTGATTTTTGCTATTTATAAATGTTTATATTTTTGAATTTATACTATTTTAATGCATTTACAGTATATTCCCATGATTTAATTCTTCTGCTCTTGGGTTATTCACCTTGGGTACAGGCAGGGATTTAAGACGTAATTCCAGTCCGCACAGTACAATATGCAGAACCTGACTGTTGTTCAGGCATGTCTAGTGTTCTGTTGAAATGATTCTGGACCAGCGTGATTCTGAGGGGATATTCGTGTGTGTAGGTCCGTGGATTCCCCACCATCAAGGTCTTCCGCAAGGGAGAGGAGCCTGAAGATTACCAAGGTGGCCGGACGCGTGCTGATATCATCGCCAGAGCTTTGGACCTGTTCTCTGACAACGCTCCTCCTCCAGAAATCCTGGAGGTTAGTGTGACTGTGTGAGTGGGCATGTGAATAAGATCTTGGTATGTTTGCATTGTTTGTCAGTGGTCAGATTTAAATATTGCAGTGATGCTAAGCAGGCACATTTCTGTTTATTCCCTGCCATAACCTTCGTGTTAATCCTCTTGTATTTGGGGAAACATTCTTTAAATGTCAAATGAATGCATGTACTGTACATGTTTCTGTCTCAGATCGTTAATAAGGATGTCTTCATGAAGACTTGTGAGGACTCTCAGCTGTGTGTGATCGCTGTACTTCCACACATCCTGGACACAGGTCAGACTAAAGGCCATGGTATACTTCAGCAACTGTTAACGTGGTGTGTTCGCAGAGGCAGAGTGGCGAGTGTCAGAGCCCCACATCTGACTTTAGCCAAACAGAACTAAATAGAAACATGATATACCCTCATTCATATACTCGATGCTACAATAGGTCAGCAATCACAGTTGTAGTGTCTTTGGGACGTGTTTACTCTAGCTAATAGCTATGCTAAAGTAAATGTAATGAAGTGCAAAAATCATTATTTTACTCAAGCTTAAATGTATTGAAATTAAAAAAAAACCTTTTGTCCCTTGAGAATGTGTTTTGAACGATTCAAAATAAATCCGATATAACTAAAGAAGTTGCCACAGCAGACAGTAAATGCACATACGTTGAAGGCAGGGTTAGTCATTTTCGAGAACGCTTGCAAATAATATTCGTTCCCGCCGTCACTCCACATATTGAAATACATACTGATGCAAAGCGTAGTACTACGGCTTTGTTTGTTTTTCGCCAATTTGTTTATATTCACGCCACCAGGGCAGTGTGTAGAAGTATCAAATTATTTTTTCAACACGCAGAGGACAGTGAAATAGCGAAATGTGAGGAGATATTTGGTGTATTTGACAAAACGTGTATTATCTTCCAAATTAGCTTGCAATACCTTCTACATAATATCTCTACATTGGATGGCCATAAAGCTGTTGTGTTTGTGGTAGGCTCGGCCCTTAATCTGTGTACCGCCTGCTTAACAGGTGCAGCAGGCAGGAACGGCTACGTGGAGGTGATGATAAAGATGGCTGAGAAGTACAAGAAGAAGATGTGGGGGTGAGAGTATACCATCAGACGTTATGCCAGAGACTAAAAAAACACCACAAAATGCCACCGAGTGAATCGTGGAATAGAACGGCAAGTAATCTTCAGGATGTCGTTTCTGCCCACGTTTCTTTATCTCAGATGGCTGTGGACTGAAGCTGGAGCTCAGATGGACCTGGAGTCCTCTCTGGGTATAGGTGGGTTTGGATACCCTGCAATGGCTGCCATCAATGCCCGGAAGATGAAGTTTGCGCTGCTCAGGGGCTCCTTCAGTGAGACCGGCATTCACGAGTTCCTCAGGTAGAGGGCGCCATCGTCACACTGTCTGTCTTTCTAATGCTGTCATTGCCTAAGGGTGCAATGGCCAGGTTTATGCAACTACTGTACGTTCTGTGTTTCGTAGGGATTTGTCTGTGGGCCGTGGCTCTACCGCTACAGTCGGAGGTGGGGCCCTGCCAAAGATTAACACTGTAGATCCCTGGGATGGGAAAGATGGAGAGGTAAGAGGCTGGGTGCCAAGGTGGTCTGGCATAGAGCAATTGTCTAATAAATAAAAACTCTATTTTTAAGCCCAGCTGAGAGGACAAACAGGGGTCACAGGCAGCATATTAATACAAGATTTCCAGTAAACGCTAAGACAAAGACAAAATAACAAATTGTGGTACAGATATAAGTTGCTTGAACTTTCCCCCTAATATAATAATTATCAAGGTCAATGCGAGTGTGTACTTTACCTCACTAGATGTTTTATACATTTTAGTTTTCTTTATATACGCACCCCACCCCAATCTGTTTTGTTGTCTTGGTTATCGACAGCTTCCTGTAGAAGATGATTATGACCTCAGCGACGTGGACCTAGATGACCTGGAGAAAGACGAGTTGTGAGCCCACACGATGCGGGGTCCGAGTCTGGTTCAATCCGGCTCGATCTGGTCTGGCCCCGCGCGACCCCGCCTCCCTTCTCCTGTGGACGAACGGGAGGCGGGGCGACTCGGTTACTGAAATTCTCCAGAAGAGGCTCGCCAAGACACCTGCAGCTTCTCACACCATGTATGTCGACAGAGGGACTGGGTGGGGGTGGGGAAGGGGGGGGGGGGGGTGCCCTTGCCGTGAACGCTGAGCACTACATGACTGTGTAATTATATAAGCCCCGCCCTTTTTAGGAGAGGAGTGAGAAGTCGCTCTACTGTTTTGTTTCCTTCTTTCAGCCGTTGCTCCTTTTTAGCCACCCATGAACATCTATCTTTTTAAAAGATTGTGACACTGTCCATAAAACTTCAATATACAACCTAATGTGACTTTTTGTTTTTAATAATTAATAATTTTGTTTGGTGAAAATGTTGGCTGTATTGGCTTTTTTTTTCAGAACATGCGAGGAGGTGTGGGAGGGTGTTACTGTGGGACATCTTGTGTAGATTTTTCTTACACGACTTTATTTCAATTTTGTGAAAACAAAGTGACATTTTTGTTACAAAAAAATTAAAAAGAAATAAAACAACCACTGTCTCAATGTAAACTGTGTTACAATATATGAAATGCACAGGCCACCAAGCGCATGCAATACTGCTCATAATGAGCAACAACTTTCAATTAGGATTACAGTACATACAGTGTATAACTGCAAATTGTCAATAAAATATGCAGTGCACACCTTTCTGCAACAAAACCATCAATCAACACTAATACTACAGCATTACTTCACGTAATGTTGGTTTAGTAAATTACTTTTCATTGTAACGTAGTTCTAATACCTGGAAATGTATATAATCTCACCGTTAAGAGTTTACCATATGGCACTTCACTGAAGCAAGGCAATTGAAATATTTAAAGGCAAATACATTTTCAATAAATGTATGTAAACAGAACAGGTTAAGTTGACCGAATTGATTGAATTGGAAAAGGAAGTCACATAAAATGCAATATAGATAACTATTGTGTAATGTAAACGTTAAAACATGTAACAACATGAAAATAGCATATGAAAAGCATGCGCTTGTGATTTGTTTTTAATAAAGTGGTTAGAATTAGGTGCATGCGTGTCTATGTATGGACAGACTAGTCATTTTCTTTTTTTGTGATTACTGTACAATAGCATAGTTTCAACTGCCTCTTTGTGTGTGTGTATGTACATAGTGTCCTCAGAACTGACGGGAGGTTCCCTGGTCCGATTGTAGTAGCCTGACAATGGACGGGTCACTTTTGGCACCTTTGATGAACTCTTCCAGAGACAGCCTTCCTGTAAAAACAAACCCAAAGGAACAGTTAACAACACTATTTTACCTGTAGGTGGCGATGTTGATGATTTGTTTTAGTGTTGGGCTATAAATACAGTAGCACAATATGTAGGCTTATCTTGTTCAAAATAATTCACAACATAATGTCATTGTTTTTAATGCAGTTAACATATTGTATGTAATTGGGTGCCATACATGGAGCTCCTTTATTATTGTTCTTGAACCATAATAGTTTGATATACATTCAGCAACGTAATAAATACAATGTTCCCAAGTCCTGACCATGCTGAAATAAACATCGCAGACAAACGGCAGGTTAAGCCTCTGTGTAGCTGAAGCTTTTAAATTGTATTAATGTTGTTACAGATGCTAGCTACATTATTCTCCCATTCCACCCACCTGTTCCTCCCCCGTCTCTCTCGCCTCTATCTCTCCTACCACTTTCCATACTGCCCAGAGAGGTTTTATAACAAAGCACGTGGTAGTCGATCCTGATTTTCTTATTCCTTTATTTGTATTTGTGCTCTTGTTAGCGCGTTGCCAATACCTTTGCCACCACCACAATATTTATTTTCACTCAAAATAGATATTCAGTAGGCTAGTGTTAAAATAGTTACATAAAGGCTGCAGTGACTAATAAGAGATATGGAGGCATTGAAGATTTGCACAAATATTCTTATGTGATCTTAACTTACTCAAATTTATCTAAATCCTTAATTATAACCTAGGGGAATTCCACACACAAACATACAGTATGTTTGGTCTGTTTGAAAAGTGTAAGGGAAGATTTCATATCTTCAATTTTAACCTGAAAATTTGAATTTTTGTTTTGTATTTGGTAGAAGACATCTGTCAAAAGTATGTCATGGTGACATGATTTCAACATATTCCAGTTTTAATTATTCAATTTAGTAAATGGAGGTGAAGGGGGGGTCAGTATCAACAGTAAATAAGCTTTAAATGTACAATTGTACTGTATATATATACATATTTGTACAGTACAGATATGTAAATATTTACCCTCTTAGAATCTGAAACTAAACACCAATGGCACTGGCAGAAACTGACGTTCATATGAAACTACTAGATTTAGAGCGTCAAATCCATAAAAAGTAATTGAATCTGCAGATTTTACAGGTCCTTCAATTTGGCTTTATGTTTTGAACAAAATAAAAATGCATTCCTTAAAGCTTTCGAATGTCAACACCAGTGGCCTTTTTAAGATTCTCAAAAATGTAACTGCATTCATTAATCTACAAAGGAATTAACCAATATAATGTATGTTGGACATAAGATTTCTGATATTTGAACTGAACATATAAACAAATAAATGTCTCCCTTCAGTACACCATTAGAAGCTCAGCCCGCCAAATAGGACATTTGTGTTACAGTGTTAACAGTGCCATGGCTGTGTGGAAACCCCAGATTATTTGACAGTGTGCTCACAGAATGGACAGCTCATGAACTGTAAAGAGATATTCATGAATTTTACTAATGTGAATTGGATGACAATGACTTACCCAACTTTTAATAGCAGTTGTTTCCAGAAACATGACATTGACTTTTTAGCAAAAAAAAACCAAACAAAAACAGACTCAAATCTCTACCATCATGTATTGTTCTCAAAATTCCCAGGTTCACAAACACACCCTCCGATGGATGCTAGTGTGCTTATGAAAAATGTATGATTCCACGAACGTCCAGATCTTAAAACAAATCATTTTGAAAATCCTCTCTCAAAAGTTACATCTTTAAAATACACAATATCAGGTACACAAATTAAAACAACTTATTAATAGTTAATTGTGGAATTCCCCATTAAGTTCTGCTTTGAACAGAGGCCGTGTGATTTTGTCGATGATTTGGTTAGATGACAAAATAATAATGTAGTAAAATGACCCAAGTGCATGCAGTAGAAAACTGACCATATATTATCTAACAAGTCTCACCATCGTTGTCGATGTCCATCTGTCTGAAGATCTTATCAGTTCGCTTCTCTGGTGTTGATTCATCTTCAGGCATCTTCATCACTGATGAAACCATCTTGTATATTGCCTGATAAGGATGGTTAAGACAATCTAGATACAGTAAATGGGAATAGAGTATGTGCAGTACATAGTGCTGGGACTATGGCTAACTGTTTAGAATGAAATGGAGCTCTATTTGTCTTCTAACTTACAGATGAAAATATCTGTGTAAAGAATATTGCCTACTCTGCACACACTGCACCTTATCAAAAAGATGCTTTAGTGAGCTTCCGGAGAAAGCATAACTGAATCAGTTACATTTTAACAGGGGCACTGTATTTCTCCACATTAGTTTGTATGTATGAACACAACAAATTGAGCCAATATTGATAATGCCTGGAGGCTGCTTGGTACACCATACTAAAAGAGTAAATAAAGTCACAATGGAAAAACAAAGAGAGCAACCTTTCATTGCACATTGGAAAGTGAAACTATTAACATAACATTTAAGACAAAAACATATACTATTCAAATACAAAACAAACATGTTAATGAAAATAAAAATGTTCTATATAATTCTCTTATTTAGTACATATCATATTTCTCATAATACACTTAACAGACTGTATGATGGTATGGCAAGGTTTCTAATGGTTCTCTTCAAATCTCATAGCAACTATAAACCAGAGAAACGACTTTACAGTATCTTCACTTTTCTTTGCACTTCACAAGATTTGTAGGCTGTATTACATAATTGCTGCTCTATTTCTGACCTGCATTGCATAATGATCTCTTTAGAGACACAAGAATGCCAAGCTGCTTTCAAAGAGGTACCAAGCCGGTGAAAATGCTGATGATAAGACATGCATCACTTACCCTGAGGCAAAAATACAAATATGTCCCCTTACCTGGACGATCTCCAGCATCTCTGCTCGGCTGATGTAGCCGTTTCCGTCCAGGTCATACATGCTGAAGGCCCATCGGAGCTTCTGCTCCAGACCCCCGCGGGACGTCACGCTCAAGGCGATGATGAATTCCCGGAAGTCGATGGTGGCGTCGCTGTTGGTGTCGAACGTGCGGAAGACGTGCTCGGCGAACTTGGAGGCATCGCCGTACGGGAAGAAGTTGGCGTAGATCTTCTTGAACTCCTCCACAGTGAGGTGGCCTGTGGGACAGTCCTTGAGGAAGCCGCGGTACCACTCCTGCAGCTCGTGGTCAGAGAACTCCGTGTTCTCCCTGAGGTCGTTCAGGACCTCTGGTCTCAGCTTGCTGTTCTGTTTCCCCATGGCACAGACAGGCAGACAGGCAGGCAGACAGACAGACAGACAGGCAGACGTCGACTTGGTAGTCTTTGCCAATCAATACTGTCCTCCCCACAGGCCTCAACTGTCTTCCTCTGCTCCTGTGGGGGAAGGATGGGCGGGGGAGAAGTAACTCTAATTACCATCCCTGTGTGAATTACATAAATGATTCATGGGTTCAATAAATCCTCTCCGTCTCTGTGTTAGAATATACCCCCTTGCTAAACGCTTATGGCGGAGAGCAAAGTGGTGATTCAGCTGAAGGGAACTCATAAACCTGGACAGCTGAGACTGTGTCTATGAAGAGAAGACAGATAAGCTTACAGCGGATGTGCTGTGAGCTTCTCTCTCAGAGGGGGGATGAGAACTGGTCTCCGTGGATACAGCACGGTGATCATTTATTGACTGTTCGCTGCATGGTGGTGGAACTGTCCTGGGGCATTGTAAGTCTCAATAAAGCCACTTTCAGTTTCCGCGTCACCTTGTTTGATCAGTAACATGGCAAATATCAGGCCAGAATTTCTAAAGCACCAAAGAACTTCTGTTAAATCCCAGACCACACACAGTAGTATGTTCACATACTCACAATTATGCATGCAGGCTTGCAATATATATAGATTTACTTCCATTGACTGCCAATGTTTCTCAAAAACGAACAAATATGTACATGGTGTGTACAAAGCTGTTCCGCGTCTAATGGGAGTATGTTTCAGCTGTTTGGAAAGTCAAAATGTTAATGTCATCAAATGTATTTCCATTTTGGATTAAAAATATATTCAAATAAAAAAGGGTCAAAGATACATTTGTACACTTGTACTGAACAGTAATAATAATAACTGCGCATTGGGTAATTATTGTAATTATTATTATATAAGCCTATTATTGTTTAATAATGCAAAGGTGGAATATTTGTTAAGGACAGCGTGCTAACACAGAGTACACTTGCATCAGTTTCCATGGCAATATTTTGAAATATTATGTTTATTCGTGGTTGCAGAGATAATGTTCATGCGTGTCAACATCTCCTGAAGAAGACGGTAGCTAGGGTATGAACCATTAGACTCAATATTTTCTGAGGCCATCATGTGGCGGTTGCTAAGGCAAAAAAGATGATGCCAATATGTGCGTGTGTCCGTGAAGGTAAAGACCAAACATACATACCATACATTAGGCTGAGAGATATAGCAAACACTGCTCCTTTGTTTAGAGTACCTCGTCACTATAATCGTAAAAGAAAATCCACCCTGACCTCAGACATTCATAACATGCTGGTATGCTCTATATAGGTTTGTGTGGTGGGACAGAAACATTAGTGGGGGCAGGGGGGTGAGAATAGAGAGAAATTGCCATGGTGAAAGCAAAGTATGAGCTGTGGCAAACATCTTTTCACATCTTTAGCGGAAAGACAGTGAGAGGAAATTAGTTATTTCAAACAATATTGCCTCCCTATTGTCTTAGTTTCAACTAATATGTTCCCTGTGCACTGCTGTTATTGGCAGGAGAATAATTCTGTCAGACAGGACAAAGGGATGCTGCATAAATTGTACAGGTCTGTTATTCACACAGACCAGACATTGGGCAAGAGGCACATGTAATTTCCTGCAGTTTCAATGAAATGTGATTGGCAGAACACTAAGAGGAGATGAGGGAAAGGGCAGGCATGTTAAAGCCATCTTTAACATGCAGCAGCGTCTTTTAGGCTAATGGTCAGGAATAAGAGTCTCCCATCCATTCAGGCACAACTGCACTGACCACACCCCTTCCGACCTAACATAAAACAGGATAAGGAAGTGTGTCTCCTCAGAGCTTCCATGACGTGGTGCACTATTCCAGGGATATTATAGCGTTCAGCCTGAGGTGGGCCAGACATAAGTATGGGTGTTGCTACTGGATGTATTCCCCATACGCACTAACCCACATGAAAACCCAAAGATTCCATTCTGCAGGATTGAAAAGCACAGCCTTCATTTTGCACAGAACCTTAAAAGATAGTTGGGCTCCAAATACACACTGCTTACACAAAAAGCGCTTGTTATTGTGCTTTATGAGCACAGTAGGCAATAACATGGGAACGTGTTAAAATATAAGTCGTCTATAACTGAGGAGAATGCATTTCCATTTCACATTTTACTCTCGTGATGCCAATTGACTCGTTCATTGAGGTTTCATAGAAATGGAATATGCCTATTATTTACGTCCATTTCATCCAGGTATTCTGCACTGGTTTATTTTGAAAGGACCTATCAGCTATTACTGTGTTTTACCTTATGGTGTCCATAGGATATAGTATAAAATGAATATTTCAAATGCACCCATTATGTTTCTATACAATATATATGCTATATACACTATACAGTATACTATATACTATATATATTCTATATTAGGAGCAAACAGGGAATACATATAATATGACGCTAAGTATAATTTTCTAAATTACTATGATACAAAAATAAATCTTATTCTATTCTTGTGTTACTGAGGAACTTTGCTTTCATATACAATGAGAGAGAGAAATAAGATAACCTAACAAGATCACCACAGTACAAAGGTTTTTTGTTTGGAGCCTTAAAAATAAGACCTTTTTAATCTGACACATTTGAATAGATTTCTAAATCCTGCCATTCCATTTGTTGCCTATTGCTGGGAGCACCTTGTGTTTCCCCCCCCCAAAATATACATGTATCACTGTTTTACTTCCCTGGGGAGGTTGTGATGGAGGCACCCTATTATGCATGTACACATATACAATAAATTGTAAATTGTCACCGTAGATTGATAGTTTGTGGGTTTCCATGCGAGTGCATGATAAAAACAAGCAGTTACTACTTTTTCATGGTTTATATATATGTGTGTCTGGCTGTGTCTGTTTATCATACACTTGTGGCTGTCTGTAAGCGAGTTCCTTCCCTTACAGAGGGATGCATTTCCTCCAGTGATAGCCATATAAAGTTGGATTAAGCTCAGGGTTCGAGTGGCGCTTGACAATTCCACATTCCACTTTTAGTGTGTTTGCAGTTCCCCTCAATCAGATTAACAGTCTCTCCCTGGCTGCTGTGCCACTATAAACCTCCTCCGCCACCCCCCACATCCATAGCCTAAGATGCACGCTATACTTTTCCTTTCTTTCCAATGGGCTTCGTGGATAATGAGACCATTCACACAGGCTATGCAGCCTACCCCCAAGGCATAACGGGGCTCCTGTAAAAGCCTGTAAAAGGTTTCATTATTATTCCACAGAAAGGAAGAATGATACATAGTAGATATACAGTACATGTTATACAAAAATAAAACTGAAATTGGTCGGTCACAGAGGGAAATGGTACAAAACATATAGTATGGGTGTGTGCATACTTGTTTAGAGAGATAGATACAGCTAAATGCTTAAAATTCCTTAAACAATTATTCTCAGCAATGCATTCATCTCTGGGTCATTGAGCATTGGGAACAGCAGCACTTGTTAGAAATTATGTTAGACAGGCTTTGGTACAGCCATGACTAGAAATGGAAAAAACCCTCCAATGTGCACAAGCATTTGGGCATTTGACAATCAGATAATCACAATGAAAGTAAGCGTACCATGTTAACCATTTGGATAATTCACAGTATATCCCCCAGAATATAACTGCCATCACAGCTTACTTAATGTTGTACCGAAGGGTCTTGCTAAATGTTTCCCATTGTCAACTCCACATAAACACTACAGAGAAAATATAATTCTTGCTGTCTGTATTATGCTTACAGTGATAGGAATGCAAAGAGAATTAGCTGATAAGCTTTGGTTCACAGAGTGAAAGTAGCTTGGTTCATTTGTCATGTTTACGACGTCCAGAACACCCTGAGTGGAAAGATGTTGGAGAAGAAGCTGTTTCCAGTCATTCTTGCTCTCCCTATTGCTTAATATTGCACTGTATCAGAGCTGAGTCCCCTGACACACCAGTAGTCAAGGCAACAGGATAGCTGTGCTATGGCTTATGAAAGATGGGCAGAGTAACAATATGGGGCATACACAGGGCTAACGGGCTATGTGAAGACTATTTGATCAGATATAAATATATAGTAGGTTCAATGATATATCAAGTTTGGTCAGTTTAATCCAGTATGTAGCATACTACTCTATAATCATTGACTTCAAATCTAGTTATTAGCCTATAGGTTATGAAGAAAAATATGAGTTGACCTACCTGTTTTCTCACTTAAATACACTACCTTCAAAAATAATTTATTATAATATTTATTCTTCAGTTGGTCACTTTGTCTTGGCAACAATTGCGTTGTATAGGCTACTTGATTAAATGTAAGATGCTGTAGGATTTGAGAGTTTCATCTGTAGATAAAACAAAATATTAAACAGAGCATGATTGTAAAAATCAACAAAAAAACACCGTGCCTCCTCTTTTCCTTCCATGGAAAACTTACTAGCAGCACTGCAAACTGTCCTGTTGTAGCTGTGCCTTCATTTGTGTGGTTGACAGGCAAGGTATGTAAGATTGACCAATAAGGAAGGCCCTGACAGGTCAGAATTTGGGGCCCCATCATACTGTAAACCTAATTGACTTAAGAACTAGTGGGTATCAACCAGAGTCTCACAGAGCAATTCACTCACTGACATATATGGCATTTTAAAGAAATAACACAGTGCAGCACATTTGAAGGTCTAGTAAGCTATGGCATCTTATAGGATTTTTGACTGTTCAAAATATGTCAAGACCGTTAGGATGGGATGGGATATCCCAAGTAGTATTATGACCACACCTATTATGGACCATACAATATTGTGTTTTGATGCCGACTACACATCAAACGTTACTGGCTACAACAATAACCTGTTGTTTATTTGGAAATGAATTGTCGCGAACAATTTACCGTCTACAACTAACAGCCTAATTAGGCAGGCATTAAATGTTACATGTACATAGCCTATAGTTAAATGTGATGAAGCCGTTTTAGCTGTAGCTCTTCGTGAAAACTTACCTAATAAAGACCAAGGAACCGCTGTATTTTCCGGTTTCGTAATGCTCTTTTCATAAGCCCTCTACGAGGTATAACCGTTACGGTACCGTATCGTAGTCTATTCCTAACACTTACGGTACTGTAAGCTACTTATAAAAAGTCGTGTATTGCAACACAAGAAAAACATGTAGCGTTTGGTGAATAGCCTCTTCATCAGTTGCTACTTTTTGTTAATCCATTAAACTTGCAGTGCAAAAACTTTTTTCCTTTCAAAGATAAGCCTGTTTGTAGTTTGAGTTGCCTTTAATTTTGGTTACGATGTGGAACGGACCTAGGTTTTCATTGGATTCGCCCAAATTACAATCTCGGGGGAACCACTGTCACAGGAAAGACTATAAGTGTACTGTAGAAAGCGATTAACATATTGTATCTAGTTTGTAGTAAAAACATATAGATTTGTAATAACAAAAATATACATTTGACATGTTAAGGGTTGTATAATGTAACTATGTATAGCTATGGATTAACAGTATCCTCCCTCGACTAGAATAGAACATTCCACTGTCGCTCAGAAATACCAGTTTATTCCATTCTTCTTGTAGTAACTGTGTGAGCAGCGCCCAATGGAAAACATAAAAATGTTGCCAGCTCAAGCAAGAGCTGAAGGATTATGTAGAAGAAAACAATTATAATGAGTAAAACCACGAACAGCACTAAGAAAGCAAGATTGAAATTATAATAACAAATAACAAATAACAAATTTTCATTTTATTATGAACAGGATTTAACATGAACATTATTTACCAATTACCATTATGAGAACACTGAATATTAGGCCTACATATTAATATGTGGAGATAGGTGACTGCAAACAATTTACTCTTCGTCTTACTTCTAAAACAGACACCCTTCAAACCAATTTTTTTCTTAATTGTCAAGCAGAAAAATATAAAATGGCATTACAACCTAATTTAGACTTACTTTTACTAGGGCTAATGCATGGCATGTGACTGTTTACTCATAACTGTGACAGAATACCTTCCCTTCTTGTAGTCTGGAGTGACTAGAGACAAGGCAGCACTTCAGCTCTGTGATACATTATTAACCGTGTGTGTGTGTGTGTGTGTGTGTGTGTGTGTGTGTGTGCGCGCGCGCGCGCACGCACACACGTCCTGAAGCCTGACACCTGTTTCTGTTTCTAAGCATATGCAGTGTTTATCTCGTCCTAAGAGTGTGTGTGTGCGTTTGCGTGGGTGCGTGTGTGTGCACGTGTGCGCGTGTGTCCCGACTGAGTGTTATGGAAAGAATATTAGGCTAAAAAACATGTACTTTTTGCAGTTACAAAAACAACATCTAATTTGCAACGCATTTTTTGTCATCCTCTTTTACAGTTAATTGTCATTTATGTTCAGTTCAAAAGTAAGATAGGATGTGGATTTTTTCATTGCACTGTAAAGTACTATAATAATGCACTAGAGGTAGCTATATAGACTTCACAGATAGCTCCTCTATCGCTGTGGTATATATCCACTTAGTCCATATTTGTATCAATGAGTGGCCACCAGATGGCAGATGTGGGTTTTCAGGAGACAGCCCAAACGGGTCCATAGTTTGTGCGAGGGGTGTTCACAGCGCAGTCTCTTTGAGCCAATGATTAAAGAGTATTCTTTATTTGCAAATAATGCTGATATCCTCTGTGTACTGAAAGCAGATCTTATATCCACTAGGCAGCCACCCAAATGCACACGCACTCACAAAGACAAGCATACACACGATTCACACGACACTTTTGTTTTTATTGATTATAATATGATTATAATACAACAATGTAGTCTACTTTGTAACAGACATGACAAAAAAAAAATACAATAAAATAAAATAAAATGCATGGTGCAGCAATGGTGTTATATCAGATGCAGGACATGCTTTAGGCAAGAAGTGTGTTGAATGTGTGAATATGCAAACAAATGGGAAATAAAGTACAAATATTATAATATTAATTAAAATAGCCTGTAGAGTTAGAAGCAGGAACATGTTTACCTGCTTTACCCACATAGATGATCAAAGTTCATCAAGATATTATTTATGCTTTTTGCCATAGTGAACATTTTATCTATATTAATCAAAATATCTAATGAAGATGTTGGTTGACTAAATTGGGAAAACTATTCCATGACAAATAAAAAACCCTTTTGTTTATTCAAGTTCCAACAGTTGCACACTATTTGGTAGGTATGTTTATTATAAGTTATGCAAGTTAATCGCATGGTTCAATTTTAGTTTTGTGAGTTTACCTTTTGTCAAACAATGGCTTGCGAGTGAGCACCACATGCTTTGATTTGACCTTAATCAGAGTGGAGCAATGCTCCCCAACAATGTTTTATCCCTCTGTCAATAGACATTGGCATTGATGTCTAATTCTAATTTGGGTATTAAAGATTGTATATATAAATATTGTATACTTAGCCTATATATATAATAGAAATAATTTTAAATAGTGACAAGAAATGTAAAAAATAATTGAGGCCACAACAAAATTGTATGAAAAACATTTTGTTGTACAATATGTACAAAACAGTGTTTGTGTAACAAAATACCGCATTCTTATCATATGTTTAATATGGCACTTTTTATTGTCCCTACCGATGACATGCATCAGACTAGTGGTTTCCAGCTGTTGACTGCATTAGTGTAAACTAATCTTGCTATATTGGTTTGCTTTGCTATGTAGTTTTTCATTGCATAATCTAGACTATACTGTTAAACTCATAAAGCATCAAACATATGTAAAGGAATACATTTTTTCAATCCAATTTCCAAAATATTTTGGACAGTATGCTAATAAAAACAAAAATGTCAGTTTTGTCAAATATATTAACCATGTAGTATATTGGAAATTATACAACAACAACAACAACAACACATATTTGATTTTACACCTTGAAAATCGAATTGTTTTGTGAAAATATACATTCATTTCAAATGTGATGATTGCAACCCACTCCAATTAAACATGGGACATTTGAGTGTGTATTACCACTATATGACATCATATTTCCTTGAAGTGTGTGTACACTGTGATGACACCTTTTTGTGAAGTTTAGAAAATGTACAATTGTACAGGGCCTTCATTGTACGTTGTGACCAGTGCAAGTTACTCAAGAATTGTAATAAGTTACTAGTTACTTATTACTCCTTCAAGTAATAACATTACATGCGTTGTATCTTTAGTACCACTAACAATGTAGGTACAGGTGAGGTGAGGTCATCAGTAGAAGACCAAAGGTTAAATACAATGCAAATATGATGCTCAAGGTTCAATAACTCAACCTACGTACATTTCAGTGTTTGAAGTCTGAACATGTCTGTTATCTCAAGCTATACAGCCACAAAAAAATTGAATATTATGAATATACTGGAAATGTTAAAGAAAATAACATATATAGACAAATAAAATAAATATAAATATAAAAATACATATAAATGTACGTGTAAATACAAAATAAAATACATGAATTGTAAAAATCGGAGAAACTGTTGCAGTGGTCTCTTAATTCTTTACGCAGCTGTATACGTTCACAGAGCATACCAGTGATAGTAGGATGACAGCATTTTGTTTGGCCGTGTGCCAAGCATCCTTGTTGCATAACAGAGTCTTCTACTGGTACACAATAGCCTACGGAATGTGTCATGTGATGTTATATATTGCCCCTGTGGTGGTGTTTAAATTCAGAGCATGTCTGCAAACTGGCTTGCACGCCTCTCTACTCCTCCCCTACCTTCAGATGTACATTTGAGTAGAGTCAAGTCAAGTCAAGTCAAGTCAATTTTATTTATCTAGCCCTTAATCACATTGCAGTCTCAAAGGGCTTTACAACCTACATTTCACATGGAAACAAACAACACCCCCTTAACCTGCTCCTCCCCCCGGGAAAGGAAAAACGTCCATAAAAAACAGCCACGGGTCGAGTCATGTTTTGTGTTTGAGGAGCACACTTCTAATTGTATAATATGTAATGATCCATTAAACACATATTGCTGAAATATTCTGAAGCTCATACAGTTATTATAAAGCGTTAAGATATGTAAAGTAATATTTAATTGCTTTACAATACAGCATTTTTATATAATTCAATGTTTATAACATTTAGATTCACACATCGAAATGCATTATAAAGCAGTGCAGTGCTCCAGCTTTGTTGACATGAGGGGTGTTCGCCACGTTGTATATGTTCCTATTTAGGGAGCCAGGGCTGTGTAGTATATGATAGAAAGGTAAGCTAGGGAAATGCAATCAGATATTTGTTGAATTTTACAAAAAGTGTATTAGCTTACATTTATCTTACAATAGCTGACTATACCTTTAATACTATGCTTATCATTCCCATCTTTATATGCCATTATAACTTGACATCCAGTCTAACCACAGATATCTCATGATGTCGCTTGGAAATTCAACAATGAATGTAATTGTTCTGCTGCTGAACAAGATTGAGATGTTATGTAATAGTTGGACCTACTAGGAATAGACACCTGCTTAAGGACACTATGCAACTTTGACAACTGTACTGTACTGTTACTCAGAGTAATTCAGCAATAATCCCGGGGGTTATATTTCATTGCACATTCGCTTTGATTTGCATTTTAAAGTTATTACTAGAATTAAAATGTCCCAACTCTGCAACATTGCAGATATTGACCCAATTATGTCACTGAGTGATGCAGAGGCCTTAATTAATGCATTTTTATAATCGTGTCAAGACTACTATAAAGGCGTTCTCCAAAGTGCTTAGGATCTTGAAGTTATGGGCATTATCCTAGCCTAATGATACCATCCTAATCTAAAAAAGCAATTGACTCTGCAGACCATTGAGAAGGTAATGTCATGAATGGCTCCTGACTTCATTTTAGCACGTTGGTGGTCTATAAAGTGACAGGGTAGAAAGTTAACCTCCTATCAAAGGTAAATGAGAAGATGAGGTGGATGTTTAAACATATTGTTACCATCTCCAAAACCAAGCAATGATACTGAGAAAATGAGACAAAGTAGTCTGGATAACCTTTGGTAGACATCGCTATCTCTGGACTGCAAAGTCATCCAGGTTGCTATTGTTGTTTTTGTTGTAATGATGCTATTATGCAATCTACTCACACTTCTCTGCAAAAGAGCCAAAGTACTGTACATTTAAGACATTTTTTAATACATTTGCTTCTTGGATGTTACCTAACATTGAATAATCCGTTGCCTATATAATACAAATGATCTTTATCCTGTGGTAATGATTAGATCATATTCTTTTTGGAGATGGCCAAATGAGAAAAGACTGGGAATGTCTGTCTGCTGTGGTAGGGTCATTCAGTGTATTATTATCGTTCCTGTTCTTGTTCTGACAGAAGGGTAAAACAGATCAGATTAATATTGCTGTGTAATGATGAGTCTTATCACATTTATTAAAATTACCTGTTAGCAACAGTTAGTTAGTTTGATACGGCATATAGGGCATGAGTGTCTCATTTATTATTTACTTACCCCTTTTCCCTTTTGTGCCATCTGAGATCAATGACATAGCTACATTGATCTTGTCTGAACTTTGAACAGGTGCATTGGGGCTTAGAAGGGATATTTCCTTAACTCTATGGACTGTGCAAAGACATTTTGAAGACTTTAGGCTTGACGTGAAAATACACTTTGAATCCAACAAACGTAGAGCTTTAGAGCGCAGTCTATTTTAGACATGCTGTGTTTGACATTACATCATGATAGGAAACGGTGGGCAAGGTCCATCAACATTCTTTTGATGTTAAAATGGTAAATGACAAAATAATTGTATCTGTGTATTGAATTCTTTAGCAACCATAACCCTAACCCTTAGCATTTGTTTTTCCCTTTCAAAACACATGATCTTCTAGACCAGCGGTTTTCAAACTGTGGGTCAGGTCCAACAGGTGGGTCACTGAGTGGGAGTGAGTGGGTCGCAAAAATATTTTGTACATCTCTAAATAGATTAGTTGCATGAAGATGGATACAGATATTATGTTTTTAAAGTCGGTGAGTGACGTTATCACTGTTGTTTTTCCCGGGTATGTTTCTGCTTACCTAGGTCTTATCACCCCTAGTCAGCCATTGCTTGAGTAAAGTCTTTAAGCATAATATTTTTGGTATTTTTCTAATTTCTCTCAGCACTGCATGAATGGTGTGATGATAAAGACCATAATGTCACAGCAGGCAACACATAGGCCCGGCTCACATTGGCCCCTCCTCAAAGCATGTCCATCTTCAGCGTGGCTGACGGCTTGGAAGTCAACGACTTGGTAAATGAACGCATATCAGCATGGCAAGGTTTGACTCATCGTGGACAAATTTCCCAGGGGAAAACCTCCATACAGTATGTATCAGACATTCAGCACCAGTTGCTTATGTGACTAATGAACAGAAGATGCATGCTGACCATATAACCCCTACAACAAATACTGACATTTCCATGATACAATGAAATCACTTTAGTAACTACATTTATTTGTGTTATATTTATATTTGTTAACATGCACATGAAAGACATGCATGTCTTTCATTGCAATGCATTTTCACCACAGAAAGTTTGAGAATTACACTACATTTAGAACTACATTTAGCATTTGGACTACTATGCGTAATAGTCTCACAACACAATTACCTAGAGTCTAGACAAGAGCATGTAATATAGCTTGGTTAGCTAATATGTGGTAAAATGTTAAATCTGAAACTCATCCAATTTTGCCATAGTTTTTTCATTGAAGAAGAACTGTCCATCCAATTTTCAGCCCTGTTGACATCAACAACTTAATAATATAATTTACAAAGTGATATATTGGCCCTACTAAAGACCCATATTGTACCAGTATATTTTAATATTAGAGTATGTGTATTATTTATATATAACAAGCTGTTATGTATCAGTTACTCCTTATGCACATTTAGCTAGGGTATAATGCATAATACAAATGTTGTAAACATTTTTTTAAAGCAAGCCAACTAAATGTCATGATATTGATTAAAAAACATCATCAATATCATATGTACATCTTACAAAATTAATTTGTACAGTTAAGAAATATCTATCTCATTGCACCCAACTATAAACAGGCTAGTCTCTAAACACTCTGCCTTTGTCCCTTCACACAGTAGGGTTGAATGAACTTTGAACCTTTAATGTACTGTGTGTGCCTTTTAGACCCACTGATTTAACCTAGCTGAGTGTATAAAAGACCCACACTAAAGCCAAGGAACCAGTCTTGTCTGAGTACTGGCCAACCCCGAAGGAGAGGGCTTTAAATCCACTATGTGGGACTCAAATCTCTACCTGTTGGTGCTACTGAGTACATCTGCCCTGGCTTGTGAGTACCTAATAATATAATATGTGATATTATTATCCTCAGTTACACAGTAGATCTATTGCAGACAAAGTAACACATTTATTTCCTTTTACTTAAATAACTGTGTTTTTACTTCTATTGCATTTTATTAAAAAAATATTAGGTGTAAAAATAAAATGTTTTGTCCTAAAGTCCTAAAGTATAGCTACAATTTTTTCATAGATTTTAATTGTAATAATGTTAATATTTTTGAGATTATATTTAATTTCAATTGTCTTAATATAGTACATAAAAATAGCCAAAAGTATCTGCAACATTTTACCACCATGCATATTGTTTAGTTATGTTGGGATGGAATGGGATGGGAATTATTGAAAATAGCACATTGAATTAATTATAAACAAAGGCTTCAATATGGAATAGGCAAAATATATAGTGGCCAGCCTAACAAAATTAAACTTTGTAGGAGCCATGTAGGAGAATGTATGCCACAAAACAAAAACATTTTGTATTGTGACATTTATTTATATTGTATTAATTTATGCAGGAATTAGCGCATATGGGCAACCAAATCTAGACGTAAGTGCAGAAAATGGCTGCAGAACATCTTGTGCCAACCATTGTCAAATAATAACATTCAGACAACAGGTGCAAATGCTCTGATCATTACTTATGGTGGGCAAACAGGTGAAACTTTGAACTCTGTGTTGTTGCCGTTTTCTTAAGAAACTCAGTACATTATTTAAATCCATTAAATTGAAGGCCTTGCATGCAACACCAGAGGCTGCAAAGTGACATTCTCTAAGGGTGTGCTACTATGTCTAATGGTGAATGGAGAATTGCTGTTTGTAACAGTATGGGGACGGAAAGTCACAAATAACCTTTTGCCTCATATGACACCAGAACCAACTCGTGTTGATGCTGCCAGATGCTGTTTCAAAACTGATTGCAGAACAGACCAGTGCAAATATGCTCTCCACTGCTCTTCTTCTTGCCATATTAAATAAATGCTATTATTTATCTTTATTTGTTCATTATTCGTTGTATATTGTAAACGTTAGACACTGGTGGCACATGCGGAAGCATTTGTTCTGCCAATGTTAAATATTTCTTCACTAATTCAAACTTACAACATACCATCATTTAAAAATGGAAAGATAGATAGTTCAAACTTTGATAAGCCAATGTGACATGTGTTCATGCAGATGGGCAATTCACCCTCCATAGTGGCCCTTATTTATAAGGGCTAATCATGTAGCCTGCATGTTAGCCAACACTTTTACAATATTATATATGCTTATATGTTTTGATTAAATTTAATTATTTCACGATCATAATGTCCTTGGCAAGCATAACATGACAAATAAGTACTATTATTAACTAGTTAGTTAATTGTCACAGTAAAAAAAATAAAACGTTTTTCTGGATGTAAGTTACTGGATCTGTATTTTCTTATATTAATTTCCATAAATGAATATGAAATAAATACTGTAAATGTTTTGCAGTGTATTTTCATCCCACAATTTTTCATTTTAATTGACTGGCAGCAGTTGTTTTGCTTGTTGGCCTGTTGCTTATTGAAGCCAGTTCATAGAAGAACATTCTCATAATTAGATTTTTGCATTTTTGTAGACTTTTAGTATTTTCAACTTCATACACAAATGCATGGTGGGGGAAAAATGCTGCAGATCATTTAAGATTTAAACCTTTATTTTATTATCTTTCCTGGCTTACTATAGCACATATTATACATTTTCTGCTTTTTTAACAGATGCTGAAGATGAAGAGTGTTTGTGTAAGTTACTTTTTTTAAATTTCTAAAATAATTATTTGGGGGGAAAAAATGTAATCCCAGTCTCAGTATGGGGTTTCCTTGGACAATGTATCACTATACTATATGTTTCCTGGTTCAGTGGCAAAAACATACAAGGCCCTACACAAGTATGAATATCTGTATGAAGCTGAGTCTTTGAATGCAATCAATGGAGCCTCGCAGCTCAGGAATGGACCAAAGGCCTCTTGCAAGGTATTAATCAATGCATACACTAAATTAAAATGTAACAACTAAAATGTAGAAAAACTGTAATAAACTAAAATAAAAACCTCACTGGTAATAACCAAGGACTGGCTGGTTGGAAACCTTTCTAGTGTTTACAATTAAAAAGTTATTCAATTAAAATGAATACTTAAATGTGCATAACATGCCTTTCCTAACAGGTTGAGATTGAAGTGCCTCGGACTTGCAGTTTTATCATTCGCACCACTGGCTGTAGACTGAGTGAGGTGGCTGAAATGGACACAGATGGCAACCCCGTGTTCAGACCTGCCCCCAGCTCCAGTGACTTTGCCCATGATATGGAGAAGTACGTTAATATACCCTAAATATTGGAATATTATTTAAAGATACACCCCTCGGCTGTGAATTATAACCAAGAGCAAAAACACTATAGTATTACATAATATTGCATGCAAATGTGCATGCTGGCTGTATAAAGAGGTGTAGAGAAGGTGTCAGTCTATAGGAGCTCTGCAGGGGAAGGAGTAGAGAGGCGTGCACATCAGTTGGCACTCAGATGTGGTCGGGACGTATTCTCCGGGAAGGGGACGTTTTTTCATACGATTCCAGACATAAGTGAAGGAGGTTACCTTTAAGCCCATAACCCCAAGCAATCCCCACACAAGCTAAACAACTTTTTGTGAAATTCTGTGAAATTCTGCTAGGTGCATGTGTGTCTGTGTATGGACACACAGATGTTTGGACATCAGTGTCCATGCTGAAGAAGAATCAGGTGTTTCTAAACAGACATGGCTCTGTAAATGGGAACACAAACAGTATTGTAGATCTCATCGGAGATTCTGACTGAGGGAGCACCCTATGGGATTGAAGTGTGAGAGGTGTTTTTGTTTTGATAGAGTTGAAATACCAACAAGATTTCTCCTGAATGACTGACTATACCTTTAAGAATTAAAGGGAACCTCGATTATTTTTATTTGAATAACAAACAAACACCTGCAATAAACTGCAAAGGGTAACGTCCACTCCTATATTTATTAGATACTCCCTTAAAGCTGTGGTGGAGGGTGTTTATGATGTGAAACTGTATCCCGAGGAGGGAGAGTCGACAACCATCCTCAACATCAAGAGGGGCATTGTCTCCGCCCTGACTATGCCACTGTTGGAGGAGAACAAAATTAAAAACATGGTATTCATTTGTACTTTGCGACAATATGGTCACTTACAGCGGGTCAACACACAGCCACCCCTGAACCGTATACTGGTTTGTCTTTGTTCGCGCACAGCCCACAATCTACGGCAAATGCATTACCGAGTATGTCGTCAACGAGTGGCAGGACATTACCCACATCAGCCTCATCAGAGATCTGTCGAGATGTGACCAGTTTGTCCCTGTCAGAGAACACACAAGTCCCCTGGCCCTGATCTCTGGCATGGTAAGATGGACTTCCCAACTCAAACAGTGTAATGTAATGTAAATCTGAACCGCAACTGTTTCTCCGAATGCAGCACTACCCTCTTGCCCAGCTGATCAGGAGCTCCCAGACCTGCGACTACAAGTTTGACAATGACAACAAGCACATGACCTCTGCTGCTTGCACGGAGAAGCACATCCTGATACCCTTCTCTCACAAGTGAGATAATGGTCTCTGATGTAGCAACCTGTTCTGTCAGGTGACGCTAACACAAGGTATATGCTCCACAATAGTAGCCAACCATGCACTCTGTGTTATCTGACCTGTAGGGGTGAATATGGAGTTACCAACATAGGCAAGCAATCTCTGACTTTTGAGGCAATTTCTGCTCACAACGACAGGGTCTTTGATTACAGTAGGCTTCGTTTTTCTTTGCTCAACATTTGTCTTTATACACAATTTCTTTTAAATGTGTTTTTATTTTGTAATTTTCAATCTATAACAATTGGTCTTTAGATGAGGCCAATGTCAAGGCTCTGCACATGGAGGCTGCAGAGGACAAATCAGTAATTCAGGATAAGGAAGCTGTCCTGGCTCTGCTCAAAGACCTGGAAAACCTCAGTGAGACTGATGGTGAGAGGAGGGCCCCCCTCTTCCACAAGCTTGTGACCACTGTCCGCGCAATGAATGCCAAGACTCTGAGCTCCACCATCACCATGGCTGTTCAGCAGTCCCCTGTTCTGACCTACCAGGTCTTAGCCCAATGTGGCACCCCAGAGTGCAGCAGTGCCACCATGAATATCATCAAGCGCTACGGTAGCTCTTCGTTGCAGCTGGACACTGCAGTATATGCCATCGGACTGCTGTCCAACCCATCCCCCCTCCTTATCCACGACATGCTGGCCATGGCTAAATACAAACCTTCGAAGCCCATCTTGTATGCACTGAGCATTGTTGTGAAGAGGTGAGTGAACATGGCATGGCTAAGAAGAATGCAAATATCCTTTACATTATTCATTTAAGGATGTAGTATATAATACAAGGTCCAATGTTGTGATTTTATTATGGGATCTTAAATAAAATGTTTAATCCACGTTTGATTGATTATGATTGTGCAGATTTTACAAAGCCAAACAAGAGCTGATTCCTGAGATCCACTCTGTTGCTGACTTTATGACCTCCCAACTGGTTAACTGCTCCGGTGATACGGACAATACTTTTTTGACTTTGAGAGTGAGTATCTCCTTACAGTCACAACTAAACCTTATCCTATATTTAAAAAATGGAGTCAGCAATTGTAAGATAATACACCTTTTGTAAAATCCTACGAATATATACTCACGGTCGGCTAGATGTGCATTCTGTGTGCGCGCTGAAGAAATAGCCAGATGTTTCTACACAGCCCTAGCTCTGTAAATGGAAATAATGGGATAGGGAATATAAACATAGTGGTGCAGACCACACCACACAACACTATCCCAGCTTTGGCAATGTGTGTCCAATTTTTAGGGCGGAGCTTTTGAAGATATTGGAATACTGACAAGAGAGAGGCTTGTAATTAATTTAATATGAAAGCAAAATTAAACACTTCTGGTTTTTGGATGGGCCTTACATCACCAACAACATTTTGCTGAGGAGGCTGACGTAACATCCACACAGCTAAATCTACTATCCATAGCCTGAAACAAAGTACATTTACTTTAAAACAGTTTGTTTCAGATATACTATTGTGGCCTCAGATTGATCGTAGGTAATTGGGAATTAAAGTAACATAAACCAAATACCCATTAATCCCCCTAGAGTGAAATAATATGGTGAAATCCGTGGACCTCTCCATTGATTTGCATGGAACATTGTATTGTTCTGGTCTGGGTAAAGGGTGAAAGGTCCACTCTACAGATACCTTCTGATAACTGGCTGTAATTATAAAAAAGGATTTGAACATGTAAAATATTCTAGTGGAACTTTAAATGAGTGTTATTCTTTTGTGAGTGAGTCAGAACCCCATAAATATTATCAAAATTCTTACAAGGTTACGATTTTTTGTATTATGGTAGTATTTATAACAGTTTTATGCTATTTAAACTGAAACCTAATTACTATTTTATTAAAAGCGTTCAAACAGAAAAGTAAAGTGTGCACACGTATTAAGTAAGTAGTTGTCGGGAATCAAAACGCTTGAAGACCACTGCCCTAAATGTGCAATATGCAACATATTTAATAGTCTGTCATGTGGTTCTAGGTTATTGGAAACATGGCTGAAGCCATTGGTGCAGCCAGCCCTGCCCTCAAGATGGCTGTGATCCAGTGTGTGAACAAGCCCACAGCTTCCCTGGCTGTACAGCAAGCTGCTATCCAGGTCTTCAGGTTGACACCCCTCCCTGAAGAGGCAAGTCCCATCATTAGGACATGAAGTCATCATTAATTAAACTGGCTATTTACACCTATAACATACTGTGATCTAGTCAAACATGCTATATGTATTACATACTGTAGTAGCACATGCTAAGTGGACCCAGGTGTGTCAATGTTTGTGTCGCACACATCTGAACCTCAACCTTATTCAACCGTAAAACACAAATGTAACCATAATATAGTTTGCATTAATGTACACTGTATAGTTTATATATAAATGTATATTACAACCATGGTCATTTCTTTTTTTCAATTTTAAATAAGTATGTTTGTTTCTTTTTCACAGGGCAGAGAGGTTCTCATGCAGGTCCTCCTGGACAGTAAAAGCCCTGTGCAGAAACGTGTTGCTGCATATCTGGTGCTTATGAAGGACCCTCAGCCAAGTGAACTGGCCCAGCTATTTGTTGCCTTGCCCAAAGAGCAAGACCAGCAGACCAAAAGCTTTGTCTTCTCACACATTACCAACATCTTGTCTTCAACTCAGCCTGAGACCGAAAGGCAAGCAATATATCTAAAGTACCACATCACCCAGCTCATCTTACAGGCTAAACCTATTGTAAATTAAAGGCAGGGTTAGTTATTCTATTTGAGTTTGAATGCTAACTTCTCTCAAATCAAATTAAAACAATATTCCTCCACAGCAGCGCCTCACACATTCAAATGCACTGTGAAGCAAAGCGTAGTATTAAGGCTTTGTTGTTGTGAGCAGTGTACGTCCTTTTGTTTATGTTCCTATTGACGGAGCCAGGGCTGTGTGGAAGTACTGGATTCTTTTTTCAGCACACACAGAGAATGGTAATCTAGTGAAATTTTAGGAGATATTTGGTGAATTTGATTAAACGTGTATGATCTTAACTTGCAAAATACTGTATGCTATATGCGACTATACCATACCGGCATGTTTGTTTGTTAGCTTTCATTACTTATTAATTTTTCTCTTTTTTTTTTCATACAGTCAAAGAGAAATAATCCGTGCTGCACTGCAGGGTAATGAGATTGGAGCTGTCATGGACCCTACTACGTTTTCCCGCAACTACAAGTTTGGCTCTCTTGAGAGCAACATGATTTTTGAGGGTACCAGCGGCTTGCCCAAAGAAGCTATGCTTGAGATGACCCTGAAGGCATTTGGCTTTGACCTTGACATGATGGAGGTACATTTTAAACTATGCCAATTTGCGCTGTCAGAGACGTGTTTATATTTGTGATGGACCGTTTACTAAATTTGACACCAACTGCTCTCCACACCAGATCGGTATGGATGGAAAAGGATTTGAGCCAACCATTGAAGCCCTTTTTGGAAAGGGTGGATTCTTCCCTGACAGTGCTATGAAAACAATGTACTTTATGATGGACAACAGCCCTTTTCCAGTTAATGAGCTGTTGAGTGTCATGCTTCCCACTGAGCGGAATAACAGAAAGAGAAGACAGGTATTCTGAGGAGTATTTTTCTGATCTTGTAAATTAATTACACTCATTCATAAACATTGCAGTGTGTAAATTCATATAGTTCAATAATTCCCTGCAATTATCTTAAGGCCTCCCAGAGCTTGATTAGGGAAATTGGAGAAAATATCAAGAAACTGGTAATGAAAGTGGAGGCCCACGATTATCCTGAGGCAATGGTTTACCTGAGCATTCTGGGAAATGAGCTGGGATACATGAAAACCAATGACCTGAATGAGATGGCCTATTCAGCTTCCATGATGATAGAAAACATGCTCAAGATTGTCTCCCCTGAAGTAAGCATTTATGAGTCATTATGAACAAATTAAATAAACTAGGGGAAGTATATTTTCCATATTTGTCTGTATTTACGGTATGTCTGCCAACAGGCGATTAGGGGATTAATAACCAGCACTACTGACAACAACATCTTTGCCCACTACATCTTCATGGACAATGAATTCTTCCTTCCCACTGCCATTGGTGTCCCTCTGAGGTTTGCCTTGTCTGGTACCTTCACCCCTGGCATCAAGGGCGGCCTTACCGTTGCACGTGACATGGTAAATGTCTGGAACAGTCATTTCGTTATTGAATACGGTATGCCTTGTATATAACTCCCTTCTTGTTTTGTTTTTTTACATAGAGCAAACTCAAATTCATGCCTTCTGCTGGCATTGAGTTTGTGACTCAAGTTGGCTCCCACATCCCTGGATATGTTCATTCTGGATTGGAGATGCACACCAACCTTTTCCATGGGAGTGGAATGAATGCCCAGATCTCCATGGAGAGATACAACATCAAACTGACCATACCTGTTCCCAAGGACCCTACCAAACTCATCAGCATCACGTAAGACTAATACAACTTCTACAAATCATTGAAAGAGGCAATACATAATATGATGATGATAATAATAATAATAATAATAATAATAATTTTAAAAAGCAGCTTAAAGTGCTTCACAGAGAGGGAATACATGCACAATCGTGCTTCCCATAAACAAACACAGAATACAGAAAAACAACATTAATAACAATGTTTAAAGGAATCAGATTAAAACATAAATTAAAGATGAATTAAGACAGATGCATAATTGTTGCTATGTCAGATTACCATTAGCAACATAAGGGGTATAAAAATGGTTAAAGGAGCTCCAATAAATGAAATTACATAATTGAATGAAAATCGTTAAAGGAATCAAAGGAAAGAAAAATAAGAGCAATTCAAACCATATCCTTTTTGTTTCTATGCAACACCTTCTCACTCCCAACTCGTCAAAAACTGCAACTTGGTCAAGGACCTCTCTCGTCACTTTTTGAAGCGTTAGAAAGCCTTTCTATGTCAGAATGTCAGCACCATGCGTATAGCACCATGATAATCCAGTGGAGGAGTGCCAGATGTTTATTCCAGTAGCAATTATTAGTTATCAGTACATGATTATATCCCCTTGTACCCACTAACCTCAGTGTAGGAATTACCAAGACCCCCCTTGTACGCATACAAGGTTGCTGTATAGCCTCAGATATACAGACCCTGCATGTATATTCACCAGACAACTAACAGACTTGGACTATGCTTGTTAATATGATGTTAATATGATATCTTACCTTTATACATCTACAATTCCAGAAACTCCCTCGTAGCGGTCAATGGAGCTGAGGTAAAAGCCATCCCACCTATGGTAACGGACAAGGTTGTTGTTAATGAGTGCACTCCCTTCTTTGTTGGAATGAAATACTGCGCTGCCTTGGAGTACACTGATGCATTCTCTCACGAGACTGCCCCCTACTTCCCTATCACTGGAGACAGCAAGTAATCACGCATCCATAAATTGTATCAGCAAAGCTTATGTAGAAGCACTGGCATAACTGATGTATGAACTATCTCTTAACAGGATGGCTGTGGAGCTTCATTATTCTGAAGATGTCACTGAATATTCTGCCACTATTGCCTATGAATTATTGAGGGATGGCAAAGGGGACACCGTTGACGCTCTCAAGTTGATCCTCAGGGCTGAAGGTACATATTATAAAATAATATCGTTGTCAGGTGATTTGTTTGCAAGCGTTTGACGGTGACAGATCCTTCATGTTCTCCTTTGGTACTGTTAGCTGCCGAGCCGACCGAAGCCACAGCGACTATGAAGTACAACAAGAAGACACACGTCCTCTCTACGGACATCCAGATCCCTGACATTGGTGTGGATGCCGGCTTCAGGCTGGGTGTTGATAATGGCAGCACCAATGACAAAAGAACTCATACCATCACACTTCAATTTATTAACAAGGACATCCCCCAGCTCTCCCTGATTGGTCGTGCTAAGTACGAAAGGCAATTCTCATTAGATTCAATAATTATTCTCCTTTGCAATGTTCTTACTCATTGATTCCCTTGTTGTGAAGTCTGGAGGCCAGGAAGGAAGGTATGCTACAGGTGCAAATGCTTGTCCCTTTACTCAAGGCTGAGGCCACTCTTACAGCCAACATGAAGAATGACGAAGAACTTGTTTATGAGCTTGAGAGCAACATTTCGCTTCTTGATTCCGCATCCACGCAGAAACTCTCTGTTAAATACGGTAATATGTTTCTCAGTTACTTACATTTTCCACACCACATTTCCATAGCGAGCAATGGCTTAATTCTCAACAGCTTGGTAAATGTTAAAGACCATTTAAAAATAAATACAAAAATAGATTTTCTTCACTTTTAATCCACATTCTTGTAATTACAGATAGTAGCAGAATTGAGGCCGATGTCAAGTCTGACATAAAATCTGAGTTCTTGGACATTATAGTTTGTGACCAGGTTAAGATATATGTAAACAACATTCTTGACACGCGTGTGGGAGACACCGACATGAAAGTTCGTCACATAGTCACCAAGTCTGTGGAGGTATAAAACTTCAGATTTATATTAATCTTGGCCAACAGACTATATTCAGTTTCAGATGTAGAGAGTTTATGGCAAGTTTTAATTCATCTACAGGCAACCAATAACTACCTGCAGAAGTATGCAACAGATATCCCTTACCTTCATAAAATCCGAATACCTGACATGCCTGAGATGTCAATGCCAGAAGCACTGTTCATGAATGTGTGAGTTGAACAAACTTAAACTAAAAAAATGGGTAATAATTCACTTTAATTAATCAAAATAAGTGACTTTAGTTGTTTTTTCGTCATTTTGACAGCGAGGCGAAAGCAGCTTATTACTTCAACAATGACCGATTCATCGTTTCCATCCCACTTCCTCTCGGAGGGAAGTTAACACAAAAGTCACT
Organism: Forbesichthys papilliferus; assembly: GCA_025399855.1. Classification (NCBI taxonomy): domain Eukaryota; kingdom Metazoa; phylum Chordata; class Actinopteri; order Percopsiformes; family Amblyopsidae; genus Forbesichthys; species Forbesichthys papilliferus. Next base: position 31,551 of record JAODOY010000208.1, on the reverse strand, counting down.
TGGCTTCCCACCTGCCTTGACCACCCCACACTTCTCTATGCCGGAGTTTGGCCTGGATATTTCTTCTGTGAAGATTCCCATCCCAGAGGTTATTGTTCCTGAGCAAATCACTATTTATGTACCTCTCTTTGGCAAAGCTGAAATATCAACAATAGTGAAGAGCAACCTCTATGACTTGGAGGCCTCAATGGCTGTTGGAAAAGATGTTGGAGAGGCACCAAGCTACTCGGCCATGTTTGATGTGAAAGGAACCTCCCCACTGGACATGCTTTCTGTCCGGATGCAAGGTAATTTGTAAGGAAGGTAAAGGAATGTGTGTGTGCATAAGGAGTATGTTAGAGTCACTGATAAAGATATATCTGATAATTGCTAATGTAATATAGAATTGATTGTATTGAAATGTATTATCCCATATACCTGGTATATACACAATGCAGCAAAGGCAGTATTTTCTAGAATGAAAAAATAATATTGTGCATTACTTATATAGCAATACTTGATGTATTGGAATATTAAAATATTCTCAAAAAGAAAAACGGTTTTATAGCAAATTCCAAATGATATTTAAAATGTAAATGTTTTTATTTTTTATTTGATTGAAATAGGTTCTGGAGTGCTGTCTACCTCTGATCATATCAAAGCCCACTTGACAAGCTCTTTAGTCCATGAATTCATTAATGTCCACATTAACATCCTTGAAGATGCAACTGTTACAGATGGAATCAAATTAAGATCGACTAGCAGGATGGAAGCTACAAGCCCCATTCATTTCAATATTTCTCTTGAGCACACTGGAATAGCTGGCATTAACAGTGAAGAAATATCTGCAGAGAGCAAATTTGAGGGAATACTCAAAGTTGGACCTATTAGTGACAAAACCATTTTCACTCAATCTTTTAACATATTCCCATTTAGACCAGCAGCAAAAATGGATTCTAATCTCATAATTGACTCTACTATTTTTAAGGGCAAACACACTATAGCAGCAACCTTTCTTAATGGAGACATTAGTATTCTAACTAACAGCAATACTTTTGATATGTTGACCCAAACAGCTGAGTTTTCATTGAAGGAACAGAAATTGTCCCTGAAATGTGACACAACCGGTCTTGGATTTGGAACGAAGTTCAACAACGAGGCTGAATTCACAGCTGGTGCAGGTGTGGTTCTCCTAAAGATGGAGACCAGCGCCGACCAGTTTGAAAACCGTGTATATTCTCTATTTACTGCTTCTCTTGATGACAATGGCCTGGCTTTTAACAGTGATGCCACAGTGAATCTTCTTGAAAATCAGGCTACTCACAAAGCCACTCTGAGAATGAACAAAGACGGTTTGGTCACAAGCGGAACAAATTCCCTCCAGAGTCCCCTGACATTTAGCAACGCCTTTAAAGCTGGACTAGATGCCTCCAGTGCTACCCTGACCATTAAAAACAATGCTGCACTGCTTGACATCAGTGTTGATAATACCAACAGTGTGACCATCACTCTTTCTAGCTTAGACTTCAGCTCAAAGACCAGTGTTGGTGATGACACATCCTACACTCATGACATTGGTATTGCTTTGAAACCTTACACCGTTTCTGCAAATATGAACACCAATTTGAAAGTGCTTGATGCCAATGTCAATAATCAAGCTCAACTGGAGGCAGAGCTCTACAAAGTCCATCTGACTGGTAGCGTGAAAACCATATATGCTGCTGAAGAGATCAAGCACACTTATGATATCAAGTATGCTGACATGACAGTCGCTGCTAAGTGTAGCACCACTGGAAAAGTGTTTGGAACTCACATGAGCCACAATGCTGAGGTTGAAGTAGTGGGTCTTGCTGCAATATTCTCTAACGATGCACGCTTCAACTCCCAGCTAATGCGCTTTGACCATACCATTCGGGCCAGCATTGTTCCTTTTGACTTCAATCTTGATGCAATCTTCAATGCTGATGGTGACCTAATGCTGTATGGAAAGCAAAGTGCTCAGCTCTATAGCAAGTTCATCCTTAAAGCTCAACCCCTTGCACTTGCCAGCTCACATGAATACAGAGCATCAGTGACCCAGCAGTTCAACAACGGAGCATCCATGGAGACCACTATAGACCACAAGGTGGATACATTACTATCTCCACAGGAGCAGCAGACCAATCTTAGGATAACATCTAAGATAAATGGACATGGTTTCAATCAGGACTTTAGTGTGTACAACACTCCAGAGAGAATTGGATTGGAAGTTTCTGGAGCTATGCTAACAAACATGCTAAACACAGCATCTACAGAGAACCAGGAGTTCTCTATATCTGGTTTCTTCAAGTATGATAAGAATACAAACAGTCACATGATTCAATTGCCACTGATTGAAAATGTGCCCACTTTCTTGGAGATAATCAAAATAACCGTTGTGAGCATTGCAGAAGCACTGCAAAACATAATCAACAATGAACAGGTCAGAGCTAAACTTGAGGCCCTTCCTAAGCTGGTGAGTGACTTTTTTGCTCCACTAAATATTAAAAGCAGAGCTGTTCAACTGAAGCAATATGTAACTAGTTTTACTCAACAATATACCATCTCAATGAAGGACCTGGAAGACTGCATGACTATTTTAAACACTGCAGTTGAGAAGTTGTTTGCTGAACTAGAAACCTGTGTTGATACTCTAAAAGAAATAATTGTTAGCAGCCCTCTGTTTGATGCCTTCATTCAGAAGGTTCAAGAAGGAATGGAGGCCTTTAATGAAAGCGATGTTTCAGTGATTGTTGCAGAGCTGAAGAGTTTTCTTTTAAAAATCAAATTTAAAGATCTGGTTGAGCTTCCACAAGACATTATTAGCAATTTAACTGTATTTGTTACGGAGTTTAGCCAGGATTTCAAAATAATAGATAAAATAAATGCATTCTGTTCTAAGATTAGGGAAATAATTACCTATTTGCAAATTGCTGAGAAGATTGAGTTCATAGTTGAAATTATTGCAGCAGCTGCCAATACATTCATTGATAGAATAAAGAAAATAATTTATGCTTTCACTATTCAAGTGAAAACCATGGAAATCCCTACTAAATGTATGCAAGTCTTGGAAAATGCTATCAACTACATAAAAGCAACTGAAGTTAAGGATATGCTTGAACATCTCAACGACTATCTTAACACATTGATCGAGCAGAGTAGGTCCTTGGATTACAATTGGTTTGTGGAGAAAGTCAATCAAAATATTGCTATAGGCACAATGCATGTGAATAACCTGATACAGGCTCTTGAGATTCCCAAAAACCTTAATACCATTATAAAAGATATCAATATGTTATTGGAGTACATTGGAAAGGACTTTGGCAGACACATGACAGTTTCTATGTTTATTGAAAATGTAAAGGATGTGTTTGACTTTGTTGTGCTTGACCTTGTGCTTCCAGACCTTAAAACATTTGCTGATATTGTAAAACATGAAATTTCCGTAATTGATATCAGATCTGAAATGACATTTTACTTAAGACAAATAAGCAAGTACTATATCAAGTTCATTACAGGGATCAATAACCTCTTTACTTATGTGGATAATGTCATTGATATTCTAATTTCTGACGTTGAGATAATCAGTGAAATAAAACAGATCATTAAGGGGCTCATGACAGCATTAAAGACAGCTGAGCTAAACACACCATATTTTACATTCCCATTGACTGACATTGTCATACCCTCGGTGAAGTTCAGTATGGACAAATTACATGAGATTAATATCCCAACACAGATAGACATTCCTGAGTTCAAAATCATGGGTTTCTACACCGTACCAGCTGTCACCATATCAGCTGATGTCATCAGGCAGAGAATCATTGAGCTAATTAACTTCATTGTCCGCTTTGATTATGTACCTGCTATGGAAAATCCCTTTGGCGACCTGAAATTGAACTACCTTCCTCATATGCCTGATATAACGTTCCCTGAGATCAACTTTAGGATCAGAGCACCTGTCATCCCCAAGATCCCTGTAGAAAAGCTTGTGAAGACTCTTCGGATCCCTGAAATAAGGTTGCCAACTATCTCTAGTGAGATTATGGTTCCATGCTTTGGCAAACTGTATGGAGAGATTCAATTCAAAACTCCTATCTATAGCATCAAGACATCTGCTGAGTTACAGAACTCTACTGAAAATGCAATGAATCCTCTGCTCGTTGGCTTTTTTAGTTCTGAAGCCACCGCTCCTTTTTTTGAAGCACTTAATTACAAACTGAACTCTACAGCTCACATTGCATTCCCGAAAATGAAACGTGCCATCATTAAAGAGACAGTGCATTTGTTTCATCCTGCTCTTAAAGTTGACCATCAGGCATCTGTAACTCTATATGGTCCACCCAGCCCATCAGCCCAGGCCACATCCCGGACTATAGCGAATGTCACTACTGCACCTTACACTGCTAATGTTGTAAACAATGCAGCTATTGCTATAGCTGGAGGAATTACTGCCTTTATGGATACAACTTACAATCATGTGGTCACTTTGCCAATTATTGAATTCACCAGTGAAACAAATCTAGTCCGGAAAGCATACGCTAAATTGGATGGTACCACCTTCACACTAACAGTTGGTACTGAAGGCACAAATTAATGTATATACTCTTGATCTTGTTATTATCAAAATAAATCTATTTGAGGTGATTTCTAAAGTAGATATGGACTATTTTAACAGTGTCACTGTGTCCATCATACAGTTGGCAATAGATGTGGTGAACTCTTTTAACAATGCTATTTCAGATTTTCTGCTGGCTTCTGATGAAGTCAAGACCTATGTAAGTCAGTCATGGGAGGATTGAGTTTGACCTTCCTTTCAAAGATTGACCATTGCAGACTAAAATATGAAACACTGTTTTTAAAAACATAATTAGATGAAATACATACATTTAAAAAGGTTTAAGAACATTAACTTAATTCAAATATCGCATCTTTTTAATGTTACACGTTACTTTATGTTTTGAATGTACATGACTTATTCTGTAAGAAGACTGAAAATGAAATGCTCTGTCAGAAAGCTGACTACTTCCCTTTGTTTTTCATTTTTAGCAAGAGACAGGATCAATAAAGTGCATTTATTCAGTACTTCTGGTTGTGAGATCCTTTTTTTTTACATTGTGCTGCCCACTTATATGTGTGCAGTTACAGTTGATCATACGGTCTCGCCAGCCGGCAGCCTGCACATATAATTTACTACGGTAAATGATATATGCAGGCAGAGTTTTAAAATTGTAATTATACTATTTTTATAATTATAATTATACACTAACGATTTCGTCGCATCTCGTTTCGTCAATGAAAATACATAAGAAATTTAGTCCTAATTTTTATTATCAGTGATCTATTTTCGTCTCGTTAACGTCTCGTTTCAAAGGTTCGTTTAACTAAATGAACACTGCTTTGTAGTACTACCTAGTACTTTGTCAAACTTTTGAGTATGTTTTCATTTTAAAGTACTTCCCAGTTTTTAAACTTGTCTCCACCTTTCAGTGAACATTTTTAGTGAGCAATTACCAGTTATACTTTTACTGGTTGCATTTGATACAGTATATTAAAGTCACACTTTGGTTAAATCTATATGACTTTAAGGCTCTAGAAAGTAACTGTATACTTTAAAGACATGCACACACAAACATTAACTTGTTATTTAGACACAGTTATATGAAAAGAGATAGAAGCGGTCTTAAAAACACATAAATAAAAGGTGGTAATATCATCCCAGTTAGGCTTTAAAAACAATCAAGTAAGATGTATTGAGTTCTACCTGACAGCTGGCCCACTTCAAACAATTTTTTTATGCTTATCTTTCTTTTTATCTTAAGCAGTTTGAACAGGACTCTGGCCTGATACAGGAGTAGATGTAGTGACTCATAGCGCAAAGCTTTGTCACATCTCCTGGCATAGGCTGACTGCAGTAACCACCACTGAGCATGCTGGTACTTTAATTAATTTCATAGATGTAACTAATTAATATTGATTAATTGTTTGATTTATTGATTGTATGTGCTCCCTACAAAACAATATTACAAAATAATGTGAGTCCATACCAAAGATTAAGAAGAAAAATTGTTTTAAAATTAATTATGGAAAAATATAATGTGTCTGCGATATCTCCTCAAGCTCCGGTATAGCTGTCCATTCTGTGTGCACGCTGGAAAAAAATATCTCGTGTTTCTACACAGCTCTGGCTCTATAAATGAACGCAAACATAGTAGTGCAGACAACACCACACATCACTCTCCCAGGTCTTAGCAATGCAGCTACCTGTTCAACTAAGGGGGTGGAGCTTCTAAGGGAGCACCCTATAGCACTGAAGTACATTTTTGTTTTGATCCAGTTTAAATATCAACAATCTTTCTCCAGAATAACTGACCCCACCTTTAAGTTCAATTATATGAACCATGAATTTACAACACATTATTGTAGGCTAGAGTTCACCTGCCATTCTCGGTTTAGAACCCTTCGCTCCAGAGTAAATTACACATTCCTTAAGTTGCATGGTGTAGTGTTATTATGCCATACACAACATTTTGATGGCTTTTTCTGAATGTGATAAAATTATCTTTTATCTTCAATCAATATATATTGCTATTCCCCTGAATAGTGTCACCGACTTTAAGTAGGGGAAAGGTTAGCCAAACCAAAGTAGTGGCTAACCTTTCCCTTAGGAAATTAGCCTATGTTGTTTGGCCTATATGTCCAATACACATGCTACATCCATACAATGTTTTAGCAATAACAGTATACTGTAAAAACTAAAACATAATAAACTCTAACTTAATTTATATAATGTATTCACAGTTCATGTAATAAATAGGCTAATGTAATGAACAATTCAATGGACACATTTTATAGGTACTGTAACATATACAACAGTAGCTGCCTGTCATCAAAATATATGTAACACTTAAGCCATGACTGAGATAATCAGAAGCTATAATCAGATTCGAGCATTTCGACATACATATGTTGTGTTGTTCATTTAAACCTACAGTAATTTAAAGCTAATAATACATATAACAATGTATATATACACACAGTAAATCATTGATTTGTTTTGATAAAAACAATATTGTTAGCTAATCTAATTTTTTATTTAGAAAGTTGCAAAACACCATGTTTTTTATCTTTGAATTGTATATTAGTCTTAGATTAGTATTATTCATGTGCAATTGTGTATGTTCCATTTTTAGACTGTGTTGATATTTTTTACACCTTTTTCGGTATCACTAGCATTAGTAAACACATTATTTACTGTGTGTTGTATATATTTTTTATCAAATTGTAAAGCATTATTTCTGGAATTAACAGAAATTAGATTAGACATCAATATTAGTCAGTAATAATACCTCACATTAATATAAGGTCTCAAAAACATAATCAATCATGAAAGATAATTTAATGTAATCACTCCCATTCCACCCAATGCTGAGAAGACAGTCTTTGGTTTGTGAACAATTTTACCTTTGGCCTGCCACAAGGACTGATTAGACTTTGGAACCAGTGTATCACATTTACAACTTTGAGTGATCACATACAGTAAGATGGAAAAACTATAAAAGCCAGTAAAGACAAGCACAAAGATTAGTCTTCGTGGAAAGAGGAGGACTCTCCTATCTTAACGGTTTACAGAGCTTCTTTAAACCCATCATGGGGGGTATCAAGCTCTGTCTTTTGCTGTTGCTGGGCACCTACACACTAGCCCGTAAGTACTGATACCTCTACAGACAAATAAACATGTGATAACCTGAACAAAATACATGTTATGATTTTAAATTAAATAATATTAAAGATGGTTGTATATTTATATTCTATATGTGTAAAATAATGTGATTTGTAGTTATTTATTTAATATTTAATTTTTTTCCAGAAAACTGTTAATTGTTCAATAATTCTCACTGGCAAATTATATTTTTCTAAATGAAATATTTTACTATTTTAATGAATATTTCCTGTATTACTGCATCCAAATAATAATAATATTAATAACAATAATAATAATAATAATAATAATAATAATAATAATAATAATAATAATAATAATTAGAAAGAGGCAGCAATATTAATATTGTTTATAGAATATTTAGAAAATGGTATATATTTAGAAAACATTTGTTTAAACATTTAAACTTAATCATTATTTACAGAGCCAGCTGTGGAAAATGTTGATGGTCAATCTCCACTATGTTTATGTAAGTAACATAGCTTTTTATTTTATTTTTAGCAGTCATCCAAAATCACCATGAATTCCAATTGAATTATAGATTATTTGTAGTTTTTAATTGTCTTGAAATAGTGAAACTAATTGAGAAATGTTTCAGATCCAAAGCTACATTTCAGTTTTGCATCATTGGTTGAACCTTTGAACTGATACTGACTGATGTGTCACCCTGCCCTATCAAGCTGCTGCTTGTTCCTCTGCCAACAATATTTTATACATTTCTAGCTATTTAACTTATTTTCCCATTACAATCATTAAACTAAACAATAAAAAAGTCTAATATTTAACACGTTGCTATTTTTCAGTGGCCAAAAGGTTTAAGAATTTCAAAAGGTTTGTGTACGACTATGAAGCTGAGACCCTCAATGGAGTTCATGGAGCCACAAAGAACGGCCCCAAACTGTTCTGCAAGGTATAGGTCTTAGCCCAGAGCATTGCCGCCAGCACTAGAAACAGCTTCTGTAAATGATTAAAAGGTCAGCTTTGACATATTTTATCTGTTCAGGTTGAGATTGACGTCCCACAGACCTGTAGTTTCATCCTCCGCACAACAGAGTGCTCGCTGAGCGAGGTTGTCGGTATAAAGGCAGATGACACGCCAGAGTTCAGTCCTGTTGCGGGTGCTGAGGCTTTCAAAGCTGCAATGGCAAGGTGTGATACTTCATCACTGATTCTGAATCTGAACACTTAATGCTATAATTTAAGTTAACCACAATGTTTTAAGTCCAGTTAAATAATCAGTAGATCTTCAAATCACTATCTTTGAATAATGATTGAATTCAAAACAAAATAATGTTCCCTTAAATGTCCCAGACTAACTTTCATGGCACTTGAAATCTCTAAATCTCTATTTAACCAAAGCAAGGCAAGAAAAACAAGGCAAAAGGAATTGTCATGAAAGGAAAAGTGATAGGAAATCCAGCAGCTGGCAAGGGATGGGATACATGACATAAAATATATGAAGTAACTCATAGAATAACATAGATAGTACATGAGAAATAACCATTGGCCATTTGTAAATTATGACCTTCCCTTCCTCATAGGAACCCCCTAAATATCGTGGTTGAGGGACAAACGGACGTCAAACTTTTCCCAAAAGAGGATGAACCCACCAACATCCTGAACATCAAGAGGGGAATAGTCTCTGCCCTTATGGTGCCTGTAATGGAGGAGGATAGGAACAGAGAGATGGTATGGAAAGATTCTCTAGAAGGTTCTAGTTTCGTGTAATTGTATACTATTAAGGCAACACATACTCATCAGTCAGTTTAATCCCTAGTCCCCATGCAAAGATAAACAAGTTGTGTAATGAAGATAAGCTGGCCCAATCATAGCTGGTAAATAATATAACATCATGTTCTCAAATTGGCCCTAGTCAGCTGCAGGACAAAGTCCTAGATAAGTTTATCGTCGCAGTGGCACATCACCTGTGCTTTCATAAGCCTTAATCTTTTTCCTCAAAGATAATATGAATGACATTGAGTTGTGACTAAAATTGCTTTGACACGAATAGGAGGTCAGATATTAATGTTCAATGTAATTATTTTAATTAGTTTTGTAATATTATCCTATCATTGTCTAACCATTATCAATGTATTGTCCCATTTGTGGAAGATAGAGAGAGACAAAAACAGACCAATCAAACCACAGATGAGTATATGCGACCACTATGTAAAGGTGTCCATTTACTCAATATCACGTCCTTATATCAAATTCAGGCTACTGTGCATGGAGTTTGTGCTACTGAATTCACCGTCAACTCCAGAGAGGACATTGCCACTGATGTGACCGTCTCCCGTGAACTGTCCCGTTGTGATGGCTTCAGTGCCCGGAGAGAAAATACCAGTCCCCTGGCCCTGATCTCTGGCATGGTAAGATCAATGGATTATTTTATAATGGCTGCCACAAGTTCAGATGAACTACCATATACCTTTATTCACAAGGCGCTTGTCATGCTACAACTGAACATCTTCATTAACATCATTCATTATTATTTGTTATCATTCAACATGTGCATGTCATCTTATGGCATTAGAATTATCCATTGTCCAAGATGATTAGCAGCACCCAGACATGCAACTACAAGTTTGACAACCAAAGGAAGCACATGACCAGCGGAATCTGCAATGAGAAGCACTTCTTCCTCCCTTTATCCAACCAGTACGTGTGTACAGTACATGCATATAATACGTTTACAGTATCTCATGCCATTGACCCAAAGAACTTACTTGGTAATTGTGTAGACTACAAGTCGGGGCTACTGTTGTTACATTTGATACTCTGACTTGTATTGTTAAAAGAATGATTGGCAGGTAGTGTCTTAGTAGTGATTAGCTTATGTTTTCTGTTGTCCTGTAACTACAAACAGGGATGAGTATGGGGTTTCTACTCTGGTGAAGCAGACTTTGACTCTAAGGGAGCACAGCAAGATCAATGATAGAGTATTTGACAACAGTGAGTATTAGACCATAATACAACACAATCATATGTAACATACCCGTATGTTAAATATGCAACACGTCAACATTTCGTTTTTGCAATTCTTTTATCTTTTTTGAAGACGAAGCAAACCTCAAGTTCTTGCCTATGGAGGTTGCGGAGGACAAATCCCCCATCCAGACCAAGGATGCTGTAATGGCTGCCATGACAGAGCTGAGCACCATGGCCCAGAACGACCAAGGCCACCATCGTGCCAGCACCTTTCAGAGGTTGGTGTCTGAGCTCCGCGTCCTGAAGGCCGATGTCCTGAACCCAACAGCTCTTGAAATGCTGGACATCTCCAAGGCCCTGACATGGCAGGCTCTTGCCCAGTGTGGCACACCAGAATGCACCAGTGCCATCATGGCTGTGCTGAGGTTCTTCGACCAAGACGCCATGGAGGTTGACGCCACTGTCTACGCCCTGGGAATGATGGCCCGGCCTTCCCGTCTCCTTGTCAAGGACATGCTAGCAATGGCTCAGTACAAGCAGAGCAAATCCATCATGTTTGCCCTGAGCAATGTTGTCAGGAAGTAAGTGAATAATGAATCGATCTGCTTACGTCTTGAAAAGGAAAATGCCACACACTTTTGACATTATTATTGGGTTGTTTGTGTCTTGCCAGGTTATACCAGGTGGAGGGCGTCACCCCTGAGATCACTGCCGCATCTGAGTTCTTGACTTCCATTTTGGGCACAAACTGTGCAGGAGAGAAGGATATGACCTACCTTACCCTGAGGGTAGATGGCTGTTGTGAAATCAGTTCCTAATACACTCTAAAGTACAACACTTAAGGTAGGCTCTTCATATCCTATTTGTTCCACTCCAGGTAATTGGCAACATTGGAGATGCAATGGAAGCTGCAGATCCTACTGTAAAGGCTATCCTTCTGAAGTGCATGAGACAGCCTACAACTACGCTGTCTGTCCAGCTGACTGCCATCCAGGCTTTCAGGCGCATGACTATCAGCGATGAGGTAAATCATTCAAAACCAATGTGCAACAAATTCATTTAACACCACGTTTGCAGGACACTGATGCACGTATTTGTCTGTTCATATTCAGGTGCGCTCTAATCTCCAGCGGGTCAGCCAGTATGCTAAAGGAGCTGTTCAGAAGCGACTGGCGGCCTATTTGATGCTTATGAGGAATCCTGTGGACAGTGACATCGAGCTGGTGATGAAGATCCTGAAGCAGGAGCCAAATGCGCAGGTCAAGGCTTTTGTGACTTCACACGTTTACAACATAATCTCCTCCACTGACCCTGAGACCAGAAAGTAAGTACATTGAATCACAAAATAGTAGAGACATATTGAAAATTACACTCACTTAATAAACAGTGGTTGGCTATTAGATGATGTTAGCATTACTTATTTTGAACATGTTCCTATCAGACTTGGTGAGAAGATACTGGAAGCCTTCCAGAGTGATGTGAACACACACACAGAATATACCAACATGTCCCGCAATTACAAACTGGGATTGTCACGTGAGAACATGCAGGCCAGCATTCTAGGCAACATCATCTTTGACTCCAGCAGCCAGTTGCCCAGAGAGGCCATGCTAGAGACGACCCTGAATGCCTTTGGCTACAACATTGATATGTTGGAGGTATGGCAGTATAATATCATAATAAATTACAGCTAATTAATTTTGCTCGTTGATTGATACGTAAGGTTTAACAGAAGAAATGTATGTGGATATACATTCATTGGTAACTATACTGTGCATCACCTCCATTGTACAGCAAGTCAAGTGTTTCGTATTTCATCACACCCTGTTTCTGAAACTACGTACATATTATATTGGTCTGTAGGTCGGCATGGAAGGAAGGGGATTTGAGCCTACCATCGAGGCTCTCTTTGGAAAGGATGGGTTTTTCCCAGACACTGTTTCCAAGGCTCTGTACTGGTCTGAGGATAAAATGCCCAGTCAGATCAATGAAGTTCTGAAAAAATGGACTGCTCCTCTGAGAACAGCTGGACAGCAACAGGTATTGTATAATGTATTTTTTTTGTAAATTGTCTGTTTTCCAATAGATATATTTGTCATAAATGTCTGCAAATGGTGTCACAACTGATTAATTAATTAAACTGCTTCCTAGGTGCCTGAGAATCTTGTAAAGGAAATTCTTAATAACGTCAACAAGCTGGCAAAGGTTCTTCAGACTCAAGAGTCTCCAGAAGCAATGGCCTACCTTAGAATTTTGGGAAATGAACTTGGCTACATCAAGGGCAGTGAACTGAATGGCATTGCTGAGTATGCAGTAATGTATGCTGAGATTTTCCAGGCCATTATACCAATAGAGGTACTACTCCTTGTCAAATGCATGTTTTCCAAACATTGAACATTACTTTGATTCATTGGACATTCAACTATGATGTTTATTCTCTTTTGTAGGCTATGAAGAGAATGGTGTCTAATGTCGACAATGAACTCTTTGCCCATTACATCTTCATGGATAACAAATTCAGCTTGCCAACAGCATCTGGCCTCCCTCTAAAGTTTGCACTCTCTGGCACCTTTGCCCCTGGCATGAAGGGCGGCCTACAGTTTGCACCAAACATGGTAAATATCCCCTTTAATCCTCGATATATACATTTCTTCCAATACCTGTCGCAGTGACATGTTGTTGTTGCCTGTTTTAAAACTGATGCCATGACCTTTTATCTATTTGTACAGAAGGAATTATCCTTTATGCCTTCTGTGGGAATTGATTTTGTGACCGAAATGGGAGTCCGCGTGCCTGAGTTTGTGGCCTCTGCTGTTGAGATGCACACCATCATGTATCACGAGAGCGCTCTGAAAGCAAAGATCAGCATGGAACAGGGCCAGCTCAAGCTGTCTATTCCTGCTCCACAGGGTACCACCCAGCTCTTCAGAATCAGGTGCCAAATATTTTCACAATATACTAATCTACACATTTATAGCCTAACATTATTATTATTATAATTATTATAAAATTATTTAGATTTTTTTTCTTATATTGTTTTTTTTTTTGCCAGCAAAATAAATAAAACTACTAACTGAGCTGTGTAAAAACTCAAGAGATTTGTTCAAAAATAAATTAAACAATAAAATGTATGGGACAAGATGACCAACAGTGGCCACCAATTATCACATTAAAGAGTTCGCTTTTTGCATTAGTCTGCCACCCAGTGGCTATGGCTTTATAATACATTGCACACTACCTCTTTAATAGCTGTTAAAAGTTCTGTTGGGGCAGAAAACCTAATTTTGCTCTGCTTTTCTTTTTTTTTTATAGCAATATAATACTCTCTAAGGGTGCTGGCCAGGCCAATGTGATCCCACCCAGGAACGATAAAGGCTTGACAAGTGTTGTGAAATGCAAGCGCCTGTTCTCTGGAGTGAAGTACTGTACCTCCGCCAGTTTCTCTACAGATGTTGCTCCTCACTTCCCGCTCAACGGAGAGATGTATGTTAAAGCATGAAGGCACCATGTGTGGATTTGAATAACATCTACACCTTTTAATGTATATGTTTACTTGGTTTGGATCTTTAGGTTTTCTGTGGCTATCCAGGGCACTGGAGAGGTCACTGAGTATACTGCCACTGTCGCCTACAAACTCCTCAACGAGGGCAAAGATGGACGCCAGAAGGTTGATTCTCTTAAGTTCATCCTAAATGCAGAGGGTATGAGCACTTAATTCTAGCTATATACTGTGCTTTAGTATACTGTATACTGTATAATGCTGTCTGTGTGTCATAGCCATGCTTATATTTTGTTACATCAGTTAATCCTTCAGGGATACACTTACTTTGTGGCTATAGGTGCAGACACCAGTCCAGCTACAGCCACCATGAAATATAACAGGAACAGGAATGTCTTCACCACAAGTGTTCAGATCCCTGATTTTGACGTTGAGGCTGGCATCAAGGTGGCCATGACAGATAGCAACAGTAGAGGAAAATCTGTTACCCTTGACATCACCAACAAGAACATCCCTCAATTGTCCCTCATCGGCCGTGGCAAGTAAGTATGAACACATTATTGCGTACATACTTGAAGGCTTATTACTTAATATCATTTTTTTGTAAATTGTTCGGTTACATAACAGTTTTGTTCATCGCAGGTTTCCGTCCAATGCTGATGTCATGCTGCAGGTCCAGCTCTTAGTTCCATCTCTCAAGACTGACGCTGCTATCACTGCCACCATGAGGAACACTGAGGACCTTAGCATTGAACTAAGAAGTGACATCAAGCTCCCAGAAACATCCTCCATTCAGGCAGTCACATTCAGATATGGTAAACACTCGATTCCTATCGTAAACTGTAAACATTCTTCTCTAGAGATTGGTCCAAATGCAACGTCACGAATGTTCACAGTTAACTCAATGTTCTGTCTCAGGAAAGGAACAGGCTGAGGTTCAGCTGATGTCCAACATGAATTCTGATATCAAGACCATTGTATCTTACACCCAAGTCCTCACCGAAGTCCTCCAAGATTGGTCAAGGTCGTTTGTAGATGAAATGATGGACCAGAAGGTGGTTATGTCTGACATGAAAGTGCGTCACATCTTCACCAAGTCACTTGAGGTACTGTAATGATGCCCATTACTTTAGTGGACCCTTTCTAAATCATGCTAATTTACTTAAACTCTGATATGATTTGTCCATAAACCATGATACATTTCATGTTTATCAAACAGGCTAGCAATATCTGGATGGACAAGATGACTGCTGACGTTCCATATGTTCATGCCATAAGAAGCACGATGGCAGACGTGAAAATGCCCTCCATGCCTGACACATTGTTCATGAACCTGTAAGTTAAAACTCAAAGCCATCTTCTTACATTAGCAATTATAGAATTGTATAAGTACATGTATCACAAACACTTAACTAACACAGGATTATTTGTTGTCCTAACTACGTTGATTACCTTTTTTTTCTCACAATTTCACTAGTGAATGCACATTCAAATATCAGTTCAACAAGGACCATATGACAATCACCATTCCCTTGCCTCTTGGAGGAAAGACATCTCAGGAGCTGAGGATTCCTCCGATGCTCAGCATCCCACGCATGTCTTTGCCCCAGATGGGCCTGGAGGTTGTCCCAAGACAAATCAACGTCCCAACCTTTACCATCCCCTCTGACTTTGACCTTACCCTGCCACTTATTGGGATGATGGAGATGTCTACAAAGGTCAACAGCAACTATTACAAATGGGAGGGAATTGTTGCAGCTGGCAACAACACTGCAGCATCCCCAAGCTACATTGCTAAATACAATATCATGGCTGAGAGTCCAATTGAAATCCTGTCCTTTACATCTGAGGGTAACTTGATATTTCTTAGAGTTGTTAGAAACTCTCAACTCTATTATGTAATCTATATGAATTTAGTGACCTATTGTTTTATTTGACTGACATGTCATTTTAGGCTACCTGATTTTATGATTACATACTAAATCATATGTATTTCCCTTATGAATGTTACAGGAGCTGCAGAGATAAGTGACACACCACAGGAGACTGTAAAGATCACAGTTGATGGTTCCCTGAAGCATAAACTCATTGACACAAGTGTTGGTCTATTGCAAACCATCGCTATATCAGACAAAGTACTGTCAACAAGCAGCTACAAATTCAAAGCCTTTAGTCCCATGGGTATGCAGACCTCAATGGATATCACCTCCCAGTGCTCTCTAGCTTCAGATATGCTCACTGGAGATGCCAATGTGGATGGAAGTCTGACTGTTGGATCCACCTCTGCCACCAGCACATATTCTCAGTCCTTTACTGTTGAACCAATGAGAAAACAAGCAAGGACAGAGTCCACACTGAGGATTAATTCAGCAATCATTGAGGTTATGAACAAGATGAAGGCGGTGTATGCTAATGAACAGCTGCTGATAGAATCCGATACCAACATGAACAATGACCCAGTCAAGCACACTACCAAATTTAGAATGGGCTTCAAAGATGCCAAATTTACAATCCAGTCTGACTCTGTGACCAAAGCTGATGATCGAATGATTCGTAGTCAGGTGGATGTCACTGCTTCTAGAACACAGGCTAGCATCAGGGTGGAAAATCAGGCAGATGACCAACAGAACCGTGCATACTCCTTAATCTCTGGGTCCTTGAAACCTGACGGTGTAGAGATCAACACTGATGCCTCAATTAACATCTTTGCAAGCCACGCATCTCACAAAGCAACGCTCACCTTTAACACATTTGGTCTGTCAACTAGCTGTACCACAACTGCACAAAGCACCCCAATGACCTTTGAGAACGTATTCCACGGAGGAGTCGACACCTCAGGGGCCACCATGTCCCTCATCACCAAAGGAACAATCAAGGAGAACACAGCTGAACTCAATGTTGATGGGAAGATTCAAAGCACAGAGATCTATCTGAACAGCATGTTCAAGGGCAACCTCTTTGACGGCAACACCAGGAACAGGTTGAACCTAAGATTGAATGAAGACAGCTTGAGCATCACCAACAACTTGGTTGGTTCCCTTAATGAAATGAAGACTGAAACCACACACACTTTCATTCTTACGCTTTGGTCTCTTTTGCTCCAATCCAAGACTGACAATGTCCTTAATAACAGAAATTCATACAAGCATGACATCACAGTTGACGTGAAACAATTAATTGCCTCAGTGATGGTGAAGCATGACCTCAAGATCATGGATGTTAACTTTGAAAACCAAGTCCAGTTTGATGCACAGCCTTACAAGATGGCGATCACTGGGACAACGATGGGGGCCCTGACAGAGGAAAGTCTCAAGCATACCTATGAAATCAAGTTTGATAACATGATCCTGTCTGCAGTCAGCAAACTCAATGGTAAACTATTGGGTTCTCACTTGACATATACCACAGACACAGAGCTAACTGGTCTAACCATAAAGTTCAACAATGCTGCAAGCTTCAACTCACCATCTCTTCGCCTTGACAGCACTGTCAAATCTGTTGCTGCACCCTTCACTCTGAGCATTGATGCAGTTCTCAACTCAAATGGTGCATTCTATCTGTATGGACAACAGAATGGTGAACTCTACAGCAAATTCATTCTCAAGGCAGAGCCTATGTTGTTCTTAAACTCATTTGAACACAGAGCTTCGACTACTCATGAATTTGACAATGGAGTCTCCATTAAGACCAGCATTGACAACAAGTTCAACAGCATGATTACCCTCAAAGAGCAAGTTGTTACGCTGAAAATGACATCCAAACTAAACAACAATATTCTTGAACAGGTAATGTCCATGTACAACAAAGATGAGATAATGGGAATAGAGTTGAATGGAAATGTAATCACCCGAATTTTTAACAAAGCCAGTGAGAATCATGACTACTCAATATCTGGATTTGTGAAGTATGACAAAAACAGTGACAGCCACTTCATCCAGGTCCCTTTCATTGAGCACCTGCCAGTAGTCATTGACGGAGTCAAGACTGCAATTGTAAAATCAATAGATAATAGCATTGAGATGCTGAAGGATATTGACACTAAGTATGGAATCAGCACCAAGGTTCATGAGAAGGTAACTGAATTCAAACATGTCATAGACACATTTGACTTCAAGCTGTTCATCCAAGACCTGAAAAATGTGCTAAACTCAATGGAAAGTCACATCAACAGCATGAAGGCCAAGATCCCATTTAAGGAAATTGTTAATGTCCTGAAGTCAGTCAAAGAAGCTGTCATGGCCTGGATAAAGAAACACAACTTTGCTAGCAAAGTCAATGTGATGTACTCTAAAATTGAAGAGTTCCTCTCCAGCTATGAGGTTGAAAGAATTACTGAACAAATCATGGATGAGGCTGTTGAAATTATGAAGCAGTATCAAGTACGGGAAAGAATTATGTCTGTTACCATTGCTCTCAAATCAATTGACATCCAGGACATACTCAACAAGATCTTAGCCCCTGTGAAAACACTCATGAATGAACTCTTGGCTTTTGATATCAAGCTAATGATTGACGATATGAGTATCTATTTCATCAAAAAGGCAGAACAAATCAAGTCTTTTGATTATGAATTATTCACCATCAAATTGAAAGAGAAAGTTGCTGAGATTAGCAAGATTCCATGTTTTGGGAAGCTCTATGGAGAACTCAAAATTGTCTCACCTGACTACAACCTCAGGACCACTGCTGAGCTGCAGAACACAACAAATACACCATTCACACCAGAGTTCATAATGAACTTCAACTCGCAGGCCACATCTACTTATGACCTTCTTGCCTACACATTGGATGCCAGTACTCATTTGGCTTTGCCCGAGAGAAGCCGTCTGTCTCTCAATGAAAACATTAAAGCTGTGCACACAGCCTTCAGTTTTGATCACCAGGGAACAATGACGTTGTCTCTTCTATCAGTGCAGGCTTCTACTGAAACTATTGCCAGAGCAACAACTGAGCCATTTGATGCAGAACTGATTAACAATGCAGTCTTTACCATGGAAAATGGGGTTTCTGCCATTGTCACAACCAACTATAAACATGACATGAACAGATTGATGGGAATCACTACTAAAGTATCAATTAACGACAAGACTGAAGTCCTTCTCGAAGATGGCACGCTGAGGATAAATGTTAATAACAGTGTTGAGAGAAAATTGGACTTGTATAGCTACAGAATAGATACAACATCTCACAAGACTAACATGGTGGTTGTCATGGATCTGCATACTCTTAAATTGAATTTCAATGCAGATACAACAGGCAACAATCTTGAAATGAAACAAAATGCAAATGCTGAGATCTGCATTTTTCGCCATATTATCATGGATGCCAAGACAGAGATCAAAACTAGTTTCATTAATAGTGTTGCAGAGCTAAATTTCCAGGCTAAGTTTGAAGATCTTAAAATTGATGTGACATCATCTCACAACACAGAGCTGACTGGAAAAAATGCAGGAACTTTCTCAAACTCTTTCTTGATGTTGGCCTCCCCATATGAATTTATGTTAGACACCAAGAACAAGGGAAACTCAAAGTTTACTCTGCCATTCAAACAGGTGGGCAAAATTGACCTCCAGAATGATATTGCTATAACCCTTAAATCTGGTGTGCAGCAAACCAGTTGGACCGGCCTTGCCAGGTTCAACCAGTACAAATATTCCCATTCTTTTGCCATGGACAACGGCATTAGGGAAATTCACATCTTCACAAAGGTTAATGGAGAAGCCAGTCTTGATATGCTGAAAGAACCTATCACCATCCCTGAAATGACATTGCCATATTTTGGGTTTAAGACACCCAAAGTAGAAAGCTATTCTCTGTGGGAAGACACAGGTCTTAGTAAGATCCTGATCACAACGCAACAGACCTTTGACTTTGATGCCAAGTTAAAGTACATGAAGAACCCTGAGCTGAACACATTTTTCTTTGGCATGCAAAAGAAAATCATGATCCCTTCCATGGGAGATCTAACATATGATTTCACATTTAAAACAGCTATGGTAACACTTAAAACTTTTGCTAGTATTGTCAACCAGGTTGATATCATTGTCAGACTTGATGCCTCCTCCACCTCTGAGTTTGAGGTTCTAACTGGCAAAATTGATGGAACTGCTACACTTAACAGGTTAAGTGGAGTTAAACTAGCCTCCATCCTGTCTGTGAAACATATATTGGTAGAGGGAACGCATGACAGCACTATCAGTGTCAGAGACAGTGTTGTAGATGCTTCTATCACCAATTCAGCCAAGGTTAATCTACCTGTACTCTCAATGGAAATCAACCAAGAGATGTTTGGAAATCCACATGAAGGCCTTATTCTCTCTGTATCCTCTCCATCTGCTGGTCTTGTTGGAATCCAGGTGCAGACAAAGCACCCAGCTCAAATTAAAGGAAGATTCTATGGCCGTTACCCGGTAAGATACATTGCATTCAGTAATTTTATATTTTATTTGTTGTAAACTACTATGGTTTTATAATAAAAATACATACACATTCTCAATCACTTTCTAATCAATTTCTAATCTGTTCATATACACATTTCCTTTATTCATACAGTCGGAACCAACAAATGATGTTGACATCTTGGCTGTGAAGGTGTCTGTCTTAAAGATGCTAAGTATCCAGACAACCTGGAACATGGAGGTCCCCAATGAGATGATGCTGGGTCTTAAGAAGAAGGTTCCTACAGTCATGCCATCAGAAATATTAAAGGGAATTAGGAAGAACTATAAGGAATTTACTAAATTGGCTGGACGGTATGAGGGTTCTTTTGAACAGGTTAAGGAGCAGGGTAAAGTGATGTTTAAAAGGGCTGCTGACAATCTCAAAGCATTAGATATTTCTACAACAGCCACAAGAGTCTCAGACAGCACTATTGCTATGTTGAGAAATTACCAATACAACATACAAATTATCTTTGAAGCAGCCATTAAGTTCCTGAGGGAGACCAAGTTCTCAATCCCTGGATTTGGAGAAAATATGACTGGACTTGAATTCTACCACAAAATTAGCAGCATTTTTGCTACTGTCGCCGAGGAGACAATTGTAAAACTTCCCAAATTCCTTTCAAGTAAATTAACAATAGTTATTGATCATTTCAGAGGCCTTGAAATCACTTTTCCAGGATCTAGTCATGTTGTCAGGGGAAGTGAAATTCTAGATGAATTACATGTCGCATTGAAAAAAATCCAAATCCAAGTTGTTTCCATTGTGAGAAAGGTGGGACACATTCAACTAGAAGAAATTATTACGAGGTTGTCCAAATGTATGTATGCTGCTGTTGAGAAAGCTGAGGAACTCCTAGACACACTCAAATCTCAGAATGGAGAGATGCTGTATATTTGGGTAAGAACTGTATACAATGGAGTTCGCAACTGTCCTGTTATGGCTGAAATCAACACACATATTGCAGAGGCCAGTAGAATCTTTATTGAATACATTGGCATTGTAAAAGTCAGGTTCCAGGATATGTTTGATGATATGTCTATTGAGCAGTTTCATGCAGACATGAAGTCTTGGATTGATTCCTTAGTAAAAAGCTTGAATGCTTTCCACAACAATGTCATACAATCACTCAAAGTAAATACCAAAAATATTGAACCTTTTGTGAGAGTTAGTGATAGACAGATTGATATTGACATTCCTCTTCCATTCCAGGGAAAGTCCAGTTAATGCAATATGTCAAAATGTTTTACCTTTCATTTAAACTTCATTTAAACAAAAAATGTGAATAGAATCAATTTTTAACAACAAACAATGCTGTTTTATGACACCCATATTTAGCAAATTATTACAATTTGGTGTATTATTTAATTTCAGTTCATATTTTATTTTTCTGATCATACTGTTCTTCCACTGTGTTGTATTTTATTTAAAACAAAACAGTATGAAAGCCTTATTAAAATACTTTTTACTGCATATAATTGCTCATTTTGATTGCATAACAAAATATATTAATTTAATTATAATTAGGTTTACTATGGAACTATAGTTATTACTGTATAATTACACTTGTAATGGGTGACACACTGAACTTTTAGACAGAGTGAAAATGTTCTTTCAATAATAACCATTCATTATGGTGTGAAAATGCACTTAATTTGATATACAATGTGTGTGATGTGCAAATAGGCTACAACAGCAGAGGTGGAATATTCACAAATATTTGCTTCTCCCAGTTACTCTTCCATAAAATTTCCATTACAATCCAATAATGCAACTACACAAGATCAAATAGCAAACATTATTGCCTGATAGTTGAGCTAGTAATATTCTGACATTAAATGTCAATGTTTGGGAATGTACAGTAGGATTTAGAACATTAGAGTACATTTAGTTCCTGGCCTGTAAGCAAAGCTGGGCAAAAGGAATAATTAAATGACTTTTCCTGCATTATAACACCCCTTTGAGCAATGGGTGGAATATAATGAAATTGGATAAAATATGATTTAATTTATTTTAACGTTTAAAATACATAAATCTTGCATGATATTTGCATTGTAAAAAGGATAGGGCATATGTAGGTTTTATCGATATTCAGATTCTGTTCAGACTATAAATGTTCATTTAGATTTTTATTTACATTAAGTACCATACAGACCTTCCCTTACAAAAGTACAAAATCCTCTGTCAAATGTATTTTTAATACTGTTTGTAGATGGGCATTGCTGTATCCAGCTATTGAAAGTTAACATTAATAAATAACAAGTTCAAGTCATATTGCCTTGCTCAATACAAACCACTGGATTTGCAAAAAGTGTGAGGCAATAGTATGGAAACAGCTAACATTTACAAAAGTAAAATACAACATTGTCTTTGTGCAATTACAAGTGAATATGAACTTTAGTCAGCTTTGAATCATGGCCTGTTAGTGGATAAAACACCCATCCACAGCACGTTTTTCTTTGTACAGTGTCATTATAGGAACAGATGATCGATATAAAAACATGCTCCAAGCAGTGCATTTCAGACATTGTTATCGTGTGATTTTCCCGGCGTTAAATAACAAGCAGACGTTATATTTGGTTTGACTAAGGCCATCGTAATTACAATAGCAAAACTATCCAATGTTAGGTCACTGATAATGCATGTTCTATAACCCATTTCAGTGGTATCTTCTCTTGGCTGGAAGTATCTTGTTTTGGGCAGTCGATGTTCATTCACAACAAAATACAGCATTTGGCACAATTACTTGATGGTCTCTGTCGTTTTTGTAAGGCAGCTCGTGTAGCAGTCTCAAACACTTCCCATATACCATCCATAGTTTTAGCAGAACACTCCAAATAGTCATATGCGCCAATGCGCATGGCCATGGCTCGCCCATCCTCAGTTTTGACTGGTTCTTGTTTTAACCTGGAGAGTTCATTCCTTACGTTTTCGTCGTTACGTAAATCTTTTTTGTTGGCAACTAAAATAATAGGTACGTTTGGACAAAAGTGTTTGACTTCTGGTACCCACTTATCAGGAATATTTTCCAGAGAGTCTGGGCTGTCCACTGAAAAGCACATCAAGATGACATCAGTGTCCGGATAGGACAAGGGACGTAGACGGTCGTAGTCCTCCTGACCAGCGGTGTCCCACAACGCCAGTTGGACTTGCTTGGTTTCCACTTCGATGTCCGCCACATAGGTTTCGAATACTGTAGGCACGTAAACCTCCGGGAACTCGTCCTTACTGAATACGATCAGTAAACACGTTTTTCCACAGGCGCCGTCCCCCACCACCACAAGTTTCTTTCTTATATCTGCCATTTCTAGATTGTTTAAGCCTACTAGTTGGTAAAATTCAACATTCGAAATTAATTATATGCCAAAGGCCAATCCTGTGAAGTCGTTTTTATAAGATCCACGGTAAAGAGAATATAGCCTAGCCTATAAGGGTATATTTCATGCGCACAGCAACACCCCTACGAACTTGAGACAAATCCTTCGCAGTTACTATGACACTTTCTTTATAAAGCTCACGGCCGCTTTCCTAATATAGCAATCCAATCAGAAATGTGGAGTTTAGATCACTGTTTGTAAAAAGGAAGGCGATTGGATCCCAACATTCTCCCTTGTGTAGAGGAGGGTTCTGTAGGATAGGAGGACCCACCCGAACCATGGATGTACCGGAAACCACATCGGTAGCAATATGCAAAGTTCAATAAATGGGCTGAAGAGCTGGAAAACACGTCATTTATTTGTACTGTCCAGTGAGTCACATCCACACCTTAGCCCACAATTAGCTATTTGTTATGTTACACATTGAACATACACCGCGCCAATTATCTGAAAATATGCCTTCATTTGAAATAGAGGCTGATATGGCTACTGGATTTTACAGTCAGTGACTGCGTGTAATCAATGTTAAATATGCATAGCCTACTGTACGGCATGGTTTCATTGTGATGCCGGGCCGCTACGAAATAAAGTTTGTAATTAGATTTTCACAATTCTGAAATAAATGGCACCACTTTTACGTGGTGCTCACGCTGTTTTTCTTTTTTAGAAATAATGGATATTTAGATAGATATAATTTTACGCATGTCTACGTATCTTACGCCATATGAAGGGAGGGGGCACAAGCGTAAGCAAACTCCTACCTTTGCCTACACGTTCAAGCCTGCCATTGCTAAATCACCGCTCTCCACGGAAACAAAACAATATAGATCTTGGCTTGACTGTTTGCAACGATCATAGATCCTCCTTCGACAAGACAGCGCGTGAGTATCTCGTTTATTAGCATGAAAGAATATAGATGCTTTGATTTAAAAACGCGATGATTGCCACGATGTAAGTATTTCCCCTTTTGTTTAGCGGTTTAGGCCCCTCTGTTTGGAACTTGGAGGGGGGCCATGTTGTTTAGCCAGTGAGTGTTTGACTGATGTAGTAGCTTGGACAACATCAATTTTGCCTCCGTTATACTATCTAATTTTAGATCATGTGCATGTGTCGGCATGTGGTTAGTTCAGATCGCAAGCATAACAACTAATGAAAACGTGTCTGCATTTTCCAATCTAAAATAAAGTCAACCAAGTGATGCCAAATTATTGGCCAATCTTGCGCGTTAACGTTAGCCACAAAGTCTACTACGGTACGGTACCGTACTGTACGCTAACGCTAATGCACATAAAATTTGGCCTGCCAATGTTGAATAGTTACCTTCACAAAGACTATAAGTGTCACTGTCTGCAGCCACTCTACTAGAATTAAATACGATTTAACTGTGCTATAATTATTTTAATCCAACGTTACATGTACTACCTTCATTAGCCGCAGTGGTGAGCAGGCTAGGTTAGCTCAAGCGTTAACGCAAGCTCGCAAGCTAGCAAGCTAACACCGGGGTACAGCAAGTACCGTAGCTAATATTTATCAGTAAATGTTACAAAGTTGCGGTTCATAGCAGAAGTACTTAGTCGATGTTTGTGGGTATCACACTAAAATCGGGCGGTCAGAACTGTTCTGTTGCCTTTATATTTCCCTAATGTACACGGCCAGGAGCCAGCACAGTACTGTAAGGTTAGCATTTGCGGTAGCTATCGTTGCAAACCGTCAACAACAGCTAGCCTGTTTGTTTGTCTGGTTGACTCAACCGGTCTCAATCGCTTGCGCCATCCTCAGATTGAGTGGCAATGAACGTTGGGACACATTTATCGATGTTTTCCGGCGCATCCACTAAATAAAAGCTGTGTGTAGTTATTCAGAGTAAATTGGCCAGGAATTGATCATATAATCTGAGCCGGGAAATTAATCAATCATCCGATCTTAGGTATATTTGATATGCCGAGAGAACCATTTTTATTTTACAACATTATAATTATATACTATTTACAATTAGGTGATTTAGCTGATTCTTTAAATCATAAACCATGTACAGTGAGTGCTCTTACAAGGATTAGATGGGGGGGGGGTAGGCATTTTGCGCAATGATGCTTACAGGTACCTTATGTTGGCAAAAACCAGGGCTCAACCCCCATTTAAACTGTTTTCTGCCATTTGACTTGCGTTGTATTCTTCAGGCTTTCCCGTGGAATGAACGTTCCATGCAGCATCCTAGGTATGAATGACGTGGCCTGGCAGGAGACGAGGGGTGGGATGCTGCATGCCAATGGTGCTCCTGAGGCTGGGGGTGTCAGAGTTCATGGAGGAGGCCCCATGGTCGCCGTCGGGGGAGCCGGTCAAGGTCCCGGAGTGCCGCACTTGCAAGGCATGGACAGGGGAGCTAACGTCGGCCCGGGAACCCCACAGCCACCGCTGAGTGGCCGGTCTCAGGACGACGCCACAGTGGGCTACTTCTTCCAAAGGCAGCCAGGAGAGCAGCTCGGAGGATGTGCCCCTGGAAAACACCGCTGGCCGACTGGAGATGGCGGTCACGTTGATCAGGTACGTGGTCACGTTCAGTGCAGGATCAATTGATGGTCTCGCTGAGGTGGATGGACGTAATATTGGCAGACAAATGCTGCCGTCTCACAATAATGCGTGAGCACAGTATATGTGGTGTCAATTTGACACTTATGTATTTCTTCTTCATGTTACCTGCATGTCATTGACAGAGTAAATTATTAGATTAAGTTTCATTGTGATGACTGTAGAGACATCTTGTGTAATTTGGACGTGCTAAGCCTAGAAAGCTGAAGGGTTCAACATGGTTAAATATCCATTGCATTTTCCCACAGTGAAGGTGGCGTGCAAAGTGTGCATAACAGTAATTTCTTTTGTTTCATGGTGTCTTGCATCATCTTTCCTCAGAATAGTGTTTAAACCCTATAGAGAATCCCATTTTGACTTGCAATCCTTTTATTCTGCAATTCACCTGTCACTAAAATGTAATTGGAGTCATTCGTAACAACAAAACATATTTTTGTCTTAAGAAAATGTCATGCACCGATTTTGAAATTCCGTATGTTGATATACTGATGTTTTTAATATAACAATTTGGCCTCTAGCTGATGCCAAAGTTGAAAATGATGTTGGCTGACCTAAACTAATTTTTTGAATTTTTTTTTTTATATATTTGAAATCAGTCCATATACAAACCGAATTGATATGCATGCACGGCACCCGTTAGTAGAGTTGTGTCTAGCCAGTGTCTGTTATGGGTTGCATGGTGTCATAGTACCACCTATTGGCTTGTCTCCAGTTAAGCATTTAGCCATCTTAAAATTGATGCGGCGCAACAGATGCATTTAGGCCACTTCCATCGTGAATGTCATCTTATCAGTTGATTGCATTCAACATGGCGAATATCGGCTTATATATTATGTATCCCTAATATTGCCGTGCATGGATTCTTGCAATATTGCACATACAATCCGTAAGTGATGTGTGTTTAAGTAAGCATTGGTTAAACTAAAGGATATGTCTGTTGCTTGTTTACTTATTTCCTGAAAGACTGTTGGACTAAAATGTTGGCAAATATGGAGCTGTGGTTTGATTTATGAATTTACTCTACTGTGATAATTTGCAGATATTTATATATTTTGTCTAGGTGTTAGCTCTATTGTTGTCTGGTAATTTATAACAAACCTTTAAAAGAGTTTTCTTTCTATTTTCTTACTTGTCTCATAATCATTCTCTCTCTCTCTCCCAGGTACGTGCCGTGGATGAGATGAACTATGAATTTCAAGCTCTTGCTTTGGAATCCAGGGGCATGGGAGAGGTAAGCCAACCCCATGTAAATTCCTTTTATTTTTGACTGAGAATGGAGCACCTCTCAGGGCTCTACGGTGAGACCATTTCACTCGCAAATGCGACAAAAAATCTTATAGTGTGCGAACATGAAAAAATATTTAGGCGCAAGTTGTGAAAGTGATTTCTAGCCGCTATGTTAACAGCTTAAATATGCATGGTTCCACTTCCAACAGGGTGAGTGCATAGTTGTGTTTATTGTTACCATAACTACACTCCATCCCACGTGTAGAAAGTGTGTTCAGCTGTTCGAAACGGGTCTCAAACACACTCTCATATTAGCTACCTCGTCATCACAGCTAGCTAAAGCTAACAAGCAAGACACTAGCAAAACTGGTGGAAAATTAAAAAAGCCGGCGAACAATTCTTGCTAGTATGGTTAGAGGTGGATGTGTGACTGTGATCACGCCGTCGGCGTTTAAATTGTGCTGCGCGTTATTGCAATTAGGGTAAAAACCTGTGTTTACCATGTGACCTCTATAGTACAGTAACTGTATACATTGTTTCATATGGCTATTAATCTAAATGGTAAATTATAAGAATATCCGTGTAGCCTAACTTTTCAAGATATATTTAATTCAAAATTAGGTTTGCTCAAATATCTCTTTTCTAGCCTAGCTGTGCTGGTTGTCCTTCACTACCTTGAATACCTCTATATTAAATATGGAGACACTAGCCTAATGTAGACATTTTAACAGGGAAAGTGTGGGGGGAAACAATTTAGCAAATCTACTACAGCAGATATTTTATGATTGGCTCAAACCAGATGTAGGCCTAATCATCTCTCCTTTGTCTAAAATCAAGCCATTCAGGCATCATACTATAGAGCTTAACAAAGTACTAAAGGTTAATAATTGCATAACGGTTATGCGCGCCCTTAAAGAATAGAATTTCAACTGTGCTCCTATATTTTTTCCTGTGTTCCTAATGTTGTCTGCAATCCTAAATGTTTTAACTTAAAAGCATGTGTGCTCCTTGGGGAAAAAAGTCAGTGTAGAGCCCTGCCTCTAAATCGTCCGATTCCGGTGACCAGCCGATCGATCGGTGCATGTCGCTGCTAGTTACTAGAGCTGAATGATAATGGCTATACATGGCTGTTTAGTGAGTGTAGTTACTTCCTTCAGTACTGGCACCTCAAGCAACACTACAGTAATGCATTGCTCGTGAGCTCAGATGTGTTGGCTGCCATGGATGGCAACATGGGGATGTACTCCTAGGTGGAAGGCCTCTTATGAAATGTCTTTTCTCTGCAGCTTCTGCCAGCTAAAAAGCTCTGGGATTCTGATGAGATGGCCAAGGATGGAAGGAAAGGAATTCTTCTTGGGGAAGAGTGGAGGGACAGCGCTTGGGGTTCGTCCCGTGAGTTTTTATGTGCATTTCAAGTAGAGCTGCACGATGAACCGTAATGACATTTCAATTCCTACCTTTTATGATTCTACCGTGTTGTCATTAGGGACATCAGCTTCATCAAAACAATCGCTCCAACTTTCTCCCCAGAGAAATTACAATTTGTGATTCAGAGTAGCCGGAAGTAAAATATACACAGTGAGAGCATAGTGAGTCACCAGCAAATGATGGTGTGAAAAGAAAAAGAGGTTGTATTGATGTGATGCAATCTCCTTTTTAATGCAATTCATATTTTGTTGCTGTTAACGCAGGTTTAATTACACTGGTATTGCAGGGTAGGCAATTATACATTCAAGTAGGTAGTATTCCATATCTTTGCAATTCGGTTCTATTTTGTTTTAAGGTAGAACAGCTGTTTCCATCCCACCTCTCAAATTAGGGTCTACTAGATTAGAGAGAATAGAAATAAAAACAGACTAATAATAAAATAAATAATAAAAATAAAATAATAAATGAAAATAATAATAAAGAAAAAAATAATAAAGAAATAAATAAAATAAAAAAACTTTGTTTCGCTTCTGTTTAATCTTGCTATGATTTCTGAATTCGGCCTATGTTGGCACAGAAGTGTAGTTTGTACATCTATTTACTGCGGGTAGGTTATTTGTTGATTTAGATGAGGGAGGCACCAAGCTTGCAACTCACTTAATGTTATGCTTGAACAAGGAAAATAATAAATGGTGCGTTTGCCTCTAAACTGCACCCAGGCTACTGCTAGTGCAAAACACTAGAAACCACATACATGCACTGTCCTCTTGAAGATGGTGACACAAATGTCTCCAATGCACTCATTAAATGCAGAGGTTTTCATTGTATACAATCGTAATAGAATTATTAATGCCACATAGCACGGATGGTTTTTATGAGCGTTATGAGGGAATCGTGATCTCAATTCTAAGCAAAAAAAATCTGGATTCTCATTTCATCCTGAATGAAATCCTCTACTGGTGTATTTCAAGACACTACCTATTGTTTAGAATGGGTTCGGTGACTATGCAGCAAGGCTTTCTCCTTCCGCCAACAAGGTTTCTAAACTAAATGTTCCCGTTTAAAGATCACTCAGTGTCCCAACCGATTATGGTGCAGCGGCGACCAGGCCAGAGTTTCCATGGCAATGGCGACGCCAACTCCGTGCTGTCACCTCGCTCGGAGGGCGGCGGCCTGGGCGTGAGTATGGTGGAGTATGTCCTGAGCTCCTCCCCCGGTGACAAGATGGACAGTCGTTATAGGAACGGCGGCTATGTAAGTAAAGTGACTCGTGTTTGTTTACTGTATTTGCTCATGATCTTACCTTAACGTGACATGCTTCAGGGGGCGGGGGACGCCGACCAAGATGGCCGAGAGAAGAGCGGCAGCCAAGAGAAGGCCTCTCCTTTTGAGGAGGACAAAAGCCCGGAGATGAAGGTGGGAGAGGAGGGTGACGCTTCCAAAGCCAATGCCAGAGGACTTCTCAACGGCATGGACAGAGACTGCAAAGACTTCAAGTACGTCTGAGGGAGATTTTGTGTTTTTGTTTTATGATGCAATTAATCATGTAAGTATTTCATTAAAACACGTGGCAAACGTGGATTTTATTTTAGTTTATTTAGGCAAAAATGAGTAGGGAAGAATTAAGTTTGAGACATACTCTGTCCTTGGCATGGCCATTACAGCTTGAGGCTGGTTGAAGAGCTTATCCTGTTGTATTATAGTGACCCGGTCGTTTACTCCATGCCAACTCTATAATTTATGGTCAGGTGTAGTCAGGGCTTAATCCGCAAAATACAGTTCAATACAAAGGCAGGGCCAAGTCAGTGTGGGTTGCAGACAAGCATAAGCATTCACCTGTTTTTAAAACCTAAAATTGCATTGTGTGTGCTTTCTTTTTTTTTTTTTCGTTTCATTTTAGGATTTCTGTTTGAATTAAAGCTGTTCGTGTACTGAAGAAGGGCTGTTGCGAACATAGCAGAGCGCTAGTCTAAAGGCAACTTTTGTAATATTTCAAATAATGCTGGGATGATTAGTCGACGTCACCGACGTCACCAGTTACTAAATACGTCGATTTGCTAAATGTAACGTCGACTCGGAAAAATATACCTATAACTATAATCCGATCTGAAAAAATAGTGCCGTCAATAGACTATGAGAGGCAGCAATGAGCTGCGAACGCTTTTAGTAATCCCGAAACCAAAAGAAGAAGACAAATGTGTGGCATGGTTTGTGTACCTACCCTAATACATCCACTGATATGTCTGTAGCAGATTCATTTGACTTGGCTTATAGCCCGTGACGCGGTAAATACCAGACGAGCAGCAGCTAACAATGTTAGCACTCTGCTAGATGCAGCGCGTCAC
>JAODOY010000207.1:0-13953 GCA_025399855.1 Forbesichthys papilliferus | reverse complement strand
GATACTGTAGCCCCAGCATATAACATATGTACTCACTAGGAATCTGACTAAGTTGTGCAGATCCAGAGTAGCAGTGTTTGTGAATAAATTGAACAGCTGCCTCACTACAGGGCAGGGACTCTTTGGTTTTGCATTGTTGTGTAAATGTTTTAGCCCTGCTCTTGTGTTTTGTTGTGTTGTTGTGTTTCTTGAGGTCTACAAGACATCTGTGAAATGAGGTCAGGTTTGTGTCACAAACACTACAGTAACTGTAGAGGTTTCCGAGGATGCTGGGCTCTATCCAGTCAAAAGTTTCCTTCCACTGTTCATCATAACAGATAGGTTTTTTATCTAAGTTCATCAGCGGGCTTCTCTCATCTGTGTCTGAACAGCCCCCTGCAAATGTAAAAGAAAAGAAAATGGAATGTAATCACTCACATCATGAGTTTCATATTTTTTCCATGATAAAACAAATAGTAAATAAAGAATTTGGCTCATGTAAAAGCTACTTACCATTTATAATCAAAGAAGGGGAAATGTCCTGGCCTTCTCGAGCTTTTACTGGGTCGTACTTGCGATCTTTTACATTTTCAGTGAACAAAACTTTAAACCATTTCAAGAAGGAAAAATTTGGCCTGAAACCTCCTTTTATGAGATCTTCAACTGGAATAGTCTGAAAGTAAGAATTGATCAGAAAAATATTTAGACCATAATCACAGTTAAAACATGTATTCTATTTATTGGTGGTTGTGGTCGTGTGGTTTGTCATCCTTGCTAAAGCTTTTAGATATTGAAAGCTAATTAACACACATCATATTGTTTGACAACCACAATATATATTTGATTTACTCTCAAGATAATAAGCTTAACAGTTATTACTCAAATAATGTTTGTTGAAAGGTAGCTAAAATTGGTAACAACGTATACAAATACATGCTCTGTGTCAGCAACAATTAGCATTATTATATTATTCAGAATGATAAAAGACAGGCACCTTTGTGACACCACTGTGATTGAATGCCTCTTGGAGGAGGCTGAAGTTGTGCCTATGGTCCTCTATGTGCTGTACCTGGAACTTCACTTTTGTCATGTCTATCGATCCAGGGAAGATCCAGTCCATGAGCTGACAGTAACATGCACCTGTTAACACATACACCATACACACAGACAGTGAGCTGCGTTTTTTATAGGGTACATAATGGCATTCATCCAGTAGAAAATGTATACACTTCTGCGAATTTGAGGTACCTGTACTTGTCTCTAATATGTTATTCAAATTGGTTTTCAGCAAGTTATTGAGCCACCTCATCATATAATAGCGGTTGGATTTTTCTTGGGATGCGTCTGGAGTCACTGTCACAACAGTTGCCATCTTTCTGCTTGCTGAAAATAAATACATTAGTCTTAATAGTAGGCCATACTCGAATAATGTGTTGCAGTACATTTGTGTGTCCCCATTCATTTTCTGCAATAATACATAAAGCTGGACATGTCTGTATAGTTATTATAGTGTTGTTACTGAATAACTGACCATATACCATATGCTTCTCTGCTCTACAAATTCATGATACAACTCAGAAGGAGAGAGGGTTGGGGGATCGTGGGCCAACGGGTGGATTGCTTATCTTTTGTTTGACTGTGGAGAGGGGGAGGTTCATAGTGATTTAACGCCGTTGTCAGTAATGTAGTAGGCCTACTGTTGTAAATGCAGACGTTTTCATAGACCGCATTTTTTCTGCTTCGTGCATAATTCTTTTTTTTTGCAGAGTGCGTGAGTATGTGATGTTTCACTAGTATCGCTACACACTTTCTCTAGTCAGCTCCATAGATCTATTCAGCCCTCAGCCATTAGGATTTCTCCTCCCCTTCCTCCTTTCCTCGATGTATAGACTACCTACCCTAGGTCAAGAAATCTCGCGTGGCTACGTTTTGCCGCGAATGTCCTGTGACCAATTTTCACTTCAACTACTAGGGCAACTTTGTAAATAAGTGAACTACGCAACATCTACAAATGTAACCTACCAACGCTTTCACGGACAACAATCGCCACACGATTCCATTCATTCGCCGGCCGGCTATTTTATTTATGTGTAGTCAGCGTTACTTTGTAAAACCAAACATGCAACACCGGTTTAACAGCATATAACTGCATAGAACGTTTCGCTACATTGTGTTTAGCTGTTTGACTACAATGTTGTATTGAAGTAGGCCGATGCGTGTTTTAGAAAAGAGATGTTTCGATAGCTATAGACAACACAATATACGTGATATCACCTCACCCAATAAATACAACCCCATTCACAATAGAAACAAATCATTTCTAAATGAAAAAGATTACTCCATTCTCCACGTGTTTGTATGAACAAGTTCGTAGGTTTTCGATTGAAATAGACAATAACAAAATAAAAATGTAAGCTAAACAATAGTTTATATTATGGTATATCTTAAATGTATACTACTACTAATAGCCGTGTATCGTACGATACATTAGTGATTTATAATAATGCGGTGCATTTAATATAGTCTTAATACTTAATATAATTACTTACCTTCCCCGTCCCCTTCAGCTAAAGAAAGACTCAGTCCGTCTCTTCCACCCCGGACAAGAGCTTCGATGATAGGCCTACCTTCACGTGACGTTCTCGCAACCCTATTGCTTTCAGTGCTCTGGTCTAGGATTGGAGGACCGAGGAACAAAGAGGGTTGTCTCGAAGTAGGTTTTACCGATGTAGACATAGCCCAATCTATAGAAATATCCCACACTTGGCCCCCTAAAAATTCTAATTTCAGCGACAATGTTAGACAAGTTAAAGTTGGCCTATTATACACACAGTGCCAATGTAGCCCTAGAGAATACAATACTCTTATTTAAAAATGTGTATCTATTCGTTGGTCTGCAGTAGGATAGCTTTGCCAAATGTTATTCACTACGGTGACGGTCCAATGATAGACATTTTCGTATTGTTGTAAAGCCACCATGTGCATGCCTATACTTTGTACGTAGCATACAGTCCATTCTCATCAAATTTTAATTCAATTTCCCCAAATCGATGTCTGTTGTGCTTTTGGGGTGTATCGCCAGCCAGTTGTGTCGGGATCCAGACGTGTAGACTAGCCAACACACATCTATACATATAACCCAATTGGGGCCATTCGGCTTCCACCTATTTTTTAGCTTTGGTTTAGCCTATGCTGGTAGGCCTAGATATCAACGCGCCCTATGAGCCTGCATTGCATGGGTTTAATTGCGAACTCTGAGGCTGATCATAAACATTGTCTAATTATCACATTTAATAATACATAGCCTACAGCTACATGCATATAATATGAAGCTTTGGGTTGCATGTCGACGATGTCGACCATTATACGGTGGCCATGTGATAACACCTAAATGGCGCAGAAGGCTACATTGGGGGAAAACATTTAATTTGCATGCATGCAAAAGTAAGGCTTTCTGCCTGCACACGCAAATAAAAAACGACGCTCATGGTGTAGTCTGTTTAATTCGCTCAAATAAATGACATTGAAATGTAATTCAGTCATATTACAAGAGAAACAGTATGGCACTTCAACCTTTTAAATTAGCATACCTATAGTCCCTACAGGGACCATATTGTTCCACATAATGCTCCTATAGCCTAGGCCTACTATAGGCTACATCCAGATCAAACTGATTATCTCAGAACATCTGATATTAGGGCCTAAGCATATCCTGTCGTGATTTTGTTAATATGCCTAATTTTATACTAAATAGAAAACTAGCATATTGGTGTTAGCCCTACGTAGCCTAGGTAAAACTGTCAATAACAATGTTCTATAAACAATGTGTTTCAGGTGTGTCCCACCATGACAATATGTGCAATAATAACTTTTTTAGTATTGGAAAAAGTAAAGGTTGGTTGAGATACTTATAGCACGCCATGACAATTACTATGCTACTGCAGTTACAGAAGAGCTTTGTCTATTGACATTGTATTTCAACAGGGGGCACCATAACATAGGTCTACTGCAATTACAGAATTACACTATCAACTGCTTTTTGGTGCAACAGCTAACCACATTTGAATTAATTGCATAGGCCTATAGGATAGGCTATCTGCTTATTACACGATAGCCACAGTGCAATACCTTATCAACATACTTTCATGAATATGTATTCATATTGTGTAATTTATGTTTTTTTCACACTGAAGTAAAACTGTAAGTTCAGCTTTTCCTTTAATACATTTGGCTACAGTATTTGTATGAAAATGTAGACCTCTGTGTAGTGTCTCCTTGAAACTGATCTTGAACTTCAGTAATTTCTTAAACATTTAGATAGCAATTCAGGGGAAATTAAGTAACCTATATAATCTGACAATTTATAACAGCATGTTGTTCTTTGAACAAGGCTAAACAGGGCAAACGTTATAAAATATTAAATAGCACTTTGTTAATAATATTGACTTGGCGCCAGTTTCTCGGGCTGCATGCATGTGTTTGAATTGTGTTCTCTGAATTGTCATTTAAAATATCCTGTATTGAACCTATAAGAAATTAGATCTGAGGTTTAGTTTTTCTTGCAGAATTTATTTTTTCAGATGTTTAATTATAATTTAAAAGCCTTCAAATGTATATTCCTATTTATCTAGGCTATAAACATGTTAATAATTTGTTTTATTCTTACAAACCACCCTATTCATAAAAACACATTTAATTTAATTACTTGAAAGTCCCATTAATGTTCAACACATCTAATAAAATTACAGGTCATGCAAAATAGACAGTATTCAGTATGAATTGCTCTAAAATGTGAGAAAGTTAACATTACATCTCACAGTATCAGGGTCAATGATAGATAAGGATTTCAAAATTGGAATTTTTTATTTATTTAAACAGGCTAAAATGTAAAATGTAAGGACCTCCACTTATTAAAGTATTGTGTGCGTAATGCAACAACATGTACTTATTTCAAGATTGTAATTGAACGTTTTTCGATGAATCATATATTTTTTTTTAATATCCCTGGGTAATTGTAATGAAATTAGAAATTAATTACATTTCTACCATTGTTGGCATACATGGTAGGCTACCGATATCCATAATTGGAGCACAAAAAATGATTAATGCTTAGAAAATTATCAGAAATAATATAATACATTTAAGATTTCATATACTAGACTAGGGCTCATTTTTTACATTTGCATTACGGCATTCGGCAGACGCTAGTGTCCAAAGAGACTTACGTGTAGTACATTTTTCAGTAATTGGACAGGTCACATACTAGCAATTATAAGCAAACAATATTCTAAATAGAACAAATTCAGCATAATGTCATTTGACCAATTGTCCACATAGTCAACCATATAAAGTGCAATAGGTAATGGCTTAGCTACTAAAGTGCAATAGGTAATGGCCTAGCTAATAAAGTGCATTTACATTTTTTTTTATATATATATATATATTAAAATAGTGAGATTAGATTAATTTAACCTTTTCATGAATTCATACATTTACCTTAAATTCATGATTAATATATGTAAAAAGTAGAAAATCAGTATCAGCAAAAAAAATGTAAATACAAAAAAGATTGGTGCATCACTAATAAAACCTATCTTCAGTATAATTGTCAACACTCAAACATGAATCAAAGTAACAGACATTAACACATTTTTTAATCAAACAGTGTTTAATCAAAATATTTTAATTGGTTACACTTATGGGTGCTTTTGCTGAGGGTCAGCTGGCTATCTGGGTTGGGGAGGGTATATAACTGAGGGTCATGTGGATATCTGGGTTGAAGTTCTTTACGATTAGACTTGTTCATTGAAAATGGTGTTCATTAATTAAATTATCTGCTTCTTTCCCCCGATTTCTCTGGTTTATCCTGTCTCTGTGTCTTGTAAAACAGAGGCACATGGAAGGACAATATTTACTTGCTAAAGATTTTATAAAATGTTACTATATCAATACATATTATTCATGATTTGACCAACAACATTACAACATTAAATTAAATGATACTGGATTATGTACCCAATTCAATCATATGAAATGTTGATGAATGACAGCAATAAAACATACAATAATGTAAATTATTTTAATATGTTATAACAAATTATAATTACTATTCCTAAACTTTTATAAAAACGAATTAAAAGATTGTCATTCTGGACAGATGACATGTCCTGGATGACAGATGTCTTTTGTTATACACGAATGACACATTTTTTTTCATGAATGACAAAACTGATAATATTAGTATGTCACATGACATGCAAAAATGCATTATGGTCCAAAATGGGCATTGGTGTCTGTTATCGGAATGACATTATGGAAATTACAATTTGGAGATAACTGTCTTTCAATCATAAACATTTGTAAATAATTGTATTAATACATTTTTTTTAATGTTGTAGTATTTTTGTATTAAAATATTTGAATGAATACTGAGTACTTCATGTAGTGTATTTAAAAATGTATTCATTTTTAATATTATGAATATACTTTGGACAGCACTGGCATTGGCAAGCCATGCCATTGACCCATCAATGTATTTGATATTTCAGAGTATGTCATTACTGCGTTAACTATATGTTTGAATGTGGTGGTGTAAGCAAAAATTATTAAGTGAAAATTTGTAATAATGTACTACATTTCATTTAAACATAGAACTCTAAATAGTTGCCAGTTTTAACAGAAGAAGCATGTTAGAATAATAAAAACAACAACAACATAGGTAATGGGATATGTTTAGGGGTTAAGATATAGTAGATTGACAGGTGTGATCACGGGTCACACAGCCGTTGATATAAGCATGTCACAGCCAATCAGAATCCTATGTGATCCTAGATACACATCCACATGTTGGATGGAATTTGGGCAATAGGAGGGATTTGTGTCATATAATTGTGGTGTCTTTACATCTTTAGTGAAGCGGTGTTGGCAGGCTTAAATGTCAGCTGTGCTTTAGTGTTGGCTTCATGGCTACATGACAAGTGTAGTAGTTTCATTAGTTCCTTAAATTGTATCCCCACTTAGTCAAAAACAAGCAGTTTCCATGCCAGCTTTTATGTGTTTATTTCTTGACCCCCATAATGTATTTCTGCTCCTCTTTTACTCTAACAGATGTGGTGTCAGAGATAAAGCCCCACCCGAACTGTATGCAACCTGCGTTTGTTAGAATGAATGGACTTCCTCTGGGCCTCTCATATTGTCTCAAACCACAGCATTATTGTATAATACACACAACATTCCAGGGTAAAATTACTAGAATGATTTATTATAGTCATATACATATGTGTTCTGACACTAAACTGCAAAGAATATATTTTCAGTTGTTTACAATTTGTCAATTTGTTTTCAGCAGACACAATTTCTGTTTGTATAGCCAAATATTGCTGTCACTTTGTGACAAACACTTTCTCAGCAAGTGTTTCCTGAAAGTCACTTCCTTTTTGGTTTTCAACTGTAGCTTCCTTCTTTTCGAAAGGCTGAGCCCCCCCCCCCCCCTTCATGCTCTGCACAGACCTCCTCAGGCAAGCAAACAATGCACACACACACACACGCACAAAGAAAACACACTCACGCAAGCTCTTTTTTTTATAGCTGCACTCCAAGCCGTTTTCCCTCCAGTTGTACTGTTCACCCATTCACACCCCTCATGGCTTTAAGACGAGGATGGTGCAAGTGGGGTGGAGGCTAACTGTCCGTGGCATGAAGATGCTAATCCACTGTCGATCCTGTTCACGTGGCCAGGGAATCAGATCACACTCTGCAGAAGAGGGGGAGTGTGGAGTCAGACCTCTGGCCCTCATCTCGTTGCCAGGGTCCCCTCCCTTTTCTGTCCTTGCTAAAACCCCCTCCTCTCTCTTCATGATTAACCAGACCCATAGTCCTCAATGGTCCGTCGTTTCCTGTTACTTAGTTACCAGTTTCCATGATTTGCCTGGGCCGCTTGTGTTTCCATGGTGACCGTGCCCATTCTGTCGTCTCCTGGCTGCCTCTTGGCTTTTGCTGTCCCGATGGCCTGTAGCCACCCCGGGCCCCAACCCACCGCCTCCGTGCCTCATGGTCCCGTAAGGCTGTCAGTGTGTGTTCACGTCAGACCCCTCCGCCCCCTTCCATATCAACGCCAGGCCGGCAATGCAACTTCTGGATGGTTTGTGTCGTGGCTCAAAGTGCAGGCTAAGAATGTTTATTACACATGCTTCAATAACATCCATGAAAGAATGGAGGGAATCGGTGTGTGTTTATGTGTGCTGCCTTAAAATGCATAGATTTAGATTGAGTTCAAATAAACATTTGGTTATTTGGCAAAAGCAGCAATTCGTTAAACATAAATAGTCATATCTGTAGTCGTCTGTGAAGTTGTGTAGGGCAGGTCTGGATAGGAAACCTACTACTGTAAGTACGGTACAGTAACACAAAGGAGATGCAGTTTAAAGTGTCACCATCAGGAGGCAGTAGTCATCTAATTTGTCTCTTGAGTTTATCACAGAGATCAGCACCAGGCAGCGCAGGGTAAACTTATCATCGTAACTGGCCGAGTCTACATCAATTCCTCAATGTGTTTGTTTTGCTCCCTTACACTTATTCAGTCTAATATCACTCTGTGCACTTATCTGTTTATTTTTTCTCACTCACTCCTCCTTTTTATTCCACTAAGAGGCATTTATGTTTTCCTAGATGTCCCATTGATCTTCCCCTGCCTGCGGGTATCTTTAAACCTACACCTTTCAAGTACTTATGTAGGCTACTGTAAGTAAGAGAGACTTCCCATGTACATTTACAAAGGAAGTCATCAAAAAGATACAAACATAAAATTGTAAATTGATTACTTTCACCTTGTGCATAAATAAAACACTTTAACATTTTGCTCCAAGGGAACACCCGGAGTGTGCCTGCTTGTGTCTATGAACCTACATCACATGGCAGTGCAGGAGCTTGACTGGCATGTTGTCCTGGCTGCAATAGCCATAGGCCCTTATATATGAATTAAAGGACCTTATATATGAAGGACGGCATATATTTTTACACTGTGGTTTTCAGTGGAGGACAGAGCCTACTGTGACCCTCCAGGATAGGAATTGTCCACCCTACGGTGAAAAGAAAGCTCTCAGTGGGGGATGGTGGTCATAATTACAGCAGTTTTGCCTCATTAGGAGTGAAGAGGCGTGACTCTCCCTACAGGTCCGACAGCTAAACCACACGGATGGTGGCGTTGAGAGGAAAGCCAGTCACTTGCCTTGGTGGGGGTTTGGGCTGGTGTCGGGAATAGCATTGTGTGTGCGTTTGTCGATATCATCTTTTGAAGATATGGTCTTTTGTTTGTGCACACCAGAGGTCTGGCAGTATTCTCTATCCCCATATAGGCTTACACAGTTCTCATGCTTTTCATGTTTAATACAAATTATGATCTAGGAGAGAGTTGTGGGCTTTGGGAGGCTCCGTAACACAGTTGAGGTGTGTGCCTTTAAAACATAATGGTTTGGAAGTGTAATTCAAATTCTAAACACACTAAGCATCCCAGTATAGCAGGTTGCCCTCAAGCTCTTCCTGGGTACAGGCCGGTCCTGAGAGAAGAGGCAAATCAAAACCAAATGATGAAACTGGATGAAATTCCCTACTACAGGGTCTTGGACATTCACTACACACACACACACACATGCGCGTGCGCGCATACACACACACACACACACACACACACACTCAAATACAAACACAAACAACCTGATACACCCATGCACTCAAGACACAGGCAGCTGCAAACAGCCTCTTTTTGATGATTCTCAATGGAGTGCTGAGTTGTTGTTGTTGTTGTTGTTGTTGTTATTATTATTATTATTATTATTATTATTCATCGGGTGGGGCTATTGTCCAGCATTCCTCTATCTGAGTCAGGATGGAGAGACGAGAGCGCGCGGGGCATCCCACTCACCCTCCGCACAGCAGGAGTACTGCTGCGCTGCTGTCATGGCAACAGCAGCAGTCACCACCAGCAGCATGGTCCTACAGCAGAGGCCAGGAAGAGTCACAGAAACACATACGCGCGCACACACGCACACACACACACACAGGAGATGAAGGGGGGGGGGGGGCGGGGGTGTATAAATGTAGACCTCCGGACAACAGAAAACTGCTTATGTTTGATGAGAGCCCTATTCATTGCATGGTTAAAGTTACTTGATCATGGCATGACAATAGCCTATAGCCAGTATAGCCTACTGTGTGGTAATAGTTATTTGTGTGTTTAAATCTAGTTTTTATCTGCCTAATCTGTTGCCTCCAATAATCGGTGCTTATTGTCTTTCAGAATGATGTCGCATCAAATAGGCATCTTAAATAAAGCTAAATTGATTCAAACATGGCATAGGCCAAATGTATTGGCCTGCACGTTGAAATTCACTTCGCAAATGATGGGACCCTTGCATATTTTGCTCCAAGGCAGACCTATTATTACCACGATTAAAATTAATTTATATTTTAATCGTGTTCTAGCACATTCGTGGGGTTTATAAAAAGAAATTCAGCCCCCGCCCTCCTTCACCTTGCACGTCTCCAAATCGGACATTTTCTCTCTGCGACTGGGCAACATTTCGCTATGAACCACAAGCTCGGGCCCAATGCACTTCGTCAATAACTCCGTTTTATTAGCCTACTGATCGCGCTACATACATGCCCGGCTTCAAATCGGTTATAAGGCGATAGTAAGAGATAGTGCCGCTGAGGTCCCATTCAAACAGGTGTGAGAGACGATCCCAGCGGCGCGTGATACTCGGATAAACATACAGTAGCTGGTGAACATCGATTGTGAACATCTTTACGCGTTTATGGCTTTTGCAACCCGCATCCGAGAATAGTGTTTGTCTACAGAAAGTAGGTCGATAGGAACCGAGAGCAACAGTGTTTCCATTGGTTTGTCTGTTCTTTGTTGTTTAAGCGAGGACTGTGGTTTTCTCGCCCCCTTCAATAGAGACCGTTTACGCACAGGTGGGAGATACCCGCTCCGTGTAGGACAGCCCCCTATCTGTTCCTCAGCGGATGATGTGAGCTAGTGACATTTTGCCGTTGCGGTTCGGGACAGCACAGCTTCTCTGCAAACAGGTGTGCGGCTGTCCGGATCACTTTCATGAGCCTTTTCCTACCGATCAGCACCGGGAGAGACAATCCCATCGTCGCCTGTACCAACACCTCCTCGACGCGGGACGGGGGAGCAGAGGAGAAAACCCAGCCCTACACTGAAGTCTGTCTTATTGACCTGTAATTTGTTTGAAAGGGCAAAAGCAGGGCGCAATGGCAACGAAAAAGGCGTGCATGGATGTGCCCAAAAGGAGCCGGAGTCCGGTCGTGTTGGAAGCTGAGATGTTTAGTGAATTTCAGGACTGGTGTCTCCGGACTTACGGAGACTCGGGGAAAACAAAGACAGTCACCCGGCGAAAATATAACAAAATAATGCAGACATTATTGCAGAACGACGAGTCGGATGGCGTTTATGTAGACAACAGCCACATTAATGCCAAATTCAAATTCTGGGTGAAGTCGAAAGGATTTCAGGTTGGGAACAACATTTTGGGGGAACACAAGAAAGGTGCATCTGGAAAGCCTGTCCTATATGTCCCGGTCAAGTCAACGGTAAAGTGTTTCTCTCAGTGTGTGTGTGTGTGTATGTGTGTGTGTGTGGGCTAGTCTGTTGTAGTGTGAGTGAAAGCGAGAGCGTGCGTGTACTCGCGCCCACGAGATGTCCCATTGCCGCCTATTAAGTTTCCATTATTTCTGGCTACGAAAACGCACCTGTCACAGTAGTTAAATTACTACTTAGCAATATTATTGCAATTCGAACGCGCTCTCACCTCACCATTACAGACATATCGGCTCAGTTGGTCCGTTTCCTAACCAGAACAGCCATCTCTTGCTGCCATAGCAACGCCGGTGCCTTGAAGCAATCGCAATTTTAAAAGACGAACTATCGTGTATGTCACGCAAATGGGGGGTGAAGTATCGTCATATAGCATGCTGTTGCTCGCAGGGCATGTCCTAAAAAAAAAAAAGAAAATCTCAACCGTCCCCCTTCCCCAGGTTTTGCATAAAAAT
Organism: Forbesichthys papilliferus; assembly: GCA_025399855.1. Lineage (NCBI taxonomy): Eukaryota > Metazoa > Chordata > Actinopteri > Percopsiformes > Amblyopsidae > Forbesichthys > Forbesichthys papilliferus. Next base: position 1,902 of record JAODOY010000207.1, on the reverse strand, counting down.
GTGGCTTCAGTTGTTGGAGGCAATGCTTGTGTCTAGGCTGTGTGCGCCTGGATGCAAGCAGCATGGTTGGCTGGTTATAGCCATACTTTGGCTTGTCCCTTGAAGAAATAGGCTATGCTATTTCTGAACAGATAACTTCGGTCTATCTTATCGCTGCCTGCGCTCAATAGGCTATGCCTTATGATGGATCTATCTGGACGTGCGTCCTTTCACACCACACTAAACGTGTCAAATGATGTCGGTTCCCCGGATACCACCCCCCCTTCCCCCCCTTCCCCTTCGTCATTTTGAAGGGACAACAGTAACTACATTAGCCTACCATGGCGGCACATATAGTTGGACTGGACTATTTACCTGAAAATTGCATATTTTGGCAATCTGAGGAACAATGTTTGCATCCCACTTTTCATTGTCCTGGGCAGGATGCGGTTCGGCTCACAGGCACTCGTTGCTCTGGCAACACCTGTGTAGCCAAGGCTACAGTGCTGCCGCTGCATTTGTTATGTGAGACAATTAGGCTACTTAGGCTATACTAAAAACGGGAATGTACGAGTGTCTTTGGAAGCGACTCATTTACAACATGTAGGAAATTTGTCCGATTGATCGGGGTGGCCTCAGTCTGTGCCAAATTTGGTGACCACACTAGGGGTTTTGTGGAAACAAAAGGGGCGGCGGAGTAACTGATGGCGACACGCACGGCATTGGCCGCACTTAGTCTACTTACTGAGGGCTGAAACATGTCGGGTTATCATTTTTCAGCAGGATTTAAGGTGGATACACTTGCCATGTTTAGCTTGAATGTAGCCTACAACAGTCCGTTTCCAACCGCAATTCAGCCGTATAGACGTCTTTGTTGCATGGTACAGGATGGATCCAGTGCCATGGTAGACGTTAACTGATTTTCCGCAACATATATGCATCCTTGGCATTTTCGTTTGTCTGCCCATATAGCCTAGTAGGCTATGTGTCTGTTCACGCTGGGGCACTTTCGCATGAACCCATCTCCATGTATGATGTTTTGGCCTATAGGCTACTGTGCCAGGGAGAGACAACCACCATTTTAAGTAACTGCCTTCAGGGAATAATCATCCCCCACCCTGTATGCTGGGACAGAGTCTCTACGGATCATGAACAAAAGACAGACACCTCAGTTCACAAAGTAGGCCTATATGTTAACACGAATGCCACAGATTTTAGGTTTCTTATTTGCTTTACAAACTCATTGATCCTGCTACAGGTGTTTTGCCTGTCTGAATAAACCATTTAAAATGTAGGGCACAGAACTAATCTCCAGGAAGATTAGGTTTCCAGGACAACTGGACAGGTGCCACTTGTCCTGGGGCAGGTGCAGATGCAGCTTTTGACTGTCTGCGTTTGCCGTTCACACATTATTTGTCACATCGACATGAATCTTGAAATGGCCTACTTTCTCAAAGGTTTATCAATCAAGCATTCCTTTTAGGCCTGCAGTCTTTTGTCACAGATTTATGTATGTGGCCCATTTAGAAATGGCTGAGTTAAAACTCATTCTCTCAGGGCCAGGTTTGTAAATCATTTCTACAACTGGCAGAAAATAAACATGTATGTGCACAACTGTATACTTGATAAACCTGTGCGGGATAATTCTGAAGTGTGTGTGTGTGTGTGTGCGTGTGAGTGTGTGTATGTGCGCGCGCATATGTGTGTGTATGTGGGGAGGGGGTCCTGTAACAAATGAAACCCATTGCTACATGCAAGAGTACTCCATCTATATTATAATGGCAGTTTTTGCTTCATCACGAATTGTTATGCTGTATAAATAGACTATTGGCTATACTAAATGGCGCACACACATGTATTCACACACACACACGTACACGCATGTGCACACATGCACGTGCATTAACATGCACATGCACACAC
>JAODOY010000206.1:0-13955 GCA_025399855.1 Forbesichthys papilliferus | reverse complement strand
GGTCCCTTACTGAAGCTGCTGCCCCCGCGACCCGACTCCGGATAAGCGGGAGAAGATGGATGGATGGATGGATGGATAGGGGATTTATAATAGAATGTCAGAAAATGTGAAATGTGTGTGCTACGTATAAATGCAGATATAAATCCAGAAATATACATATATGGGCATATACTATTATTTCATTAATATATGCACTAATCTACATTCTGTGTCAAGAGGGTTATTCTCTCTCACTGAGAAATTCCATTCTACCGTGTTTGGAGTGAAACATGGCGCAACTCCAAGCTTTGATTGTCCAAATTTGACATATGACCCATATTGTCCCTTTGAATCCCGGGAAGAAAAGGGATGTAGTTTTAGATGCAGTGTAGTCTTTTTCAGCCTGTATGTCTCTCTGTAAGATGCCAATGACCTCTCATAGAACTCCCACACTATTGCTGTCCAATATCAACAGGAAATTTACAAAATGGACGACCAGAATGACGTTCTAAGAATAGTTATGTTAACAGAATATCGTTTTTAAGAAGTTTTGGGTCAATCCAAGGCAAGCTTTCTCAGCAAACTCCTCAAAGGTAAGGCGGAATGTGTTGTTTTCAATTTCAAAAAACGTAATTCGTGTCGGCGATCTTTGTAAGATGTTTTTGCCAGTCGTGCTGCTATTTGGAAGCAGAGACTATGGTTATACCAAAGTGAGTGCAGACGCTGTATGATATGTATGTATTGCCTGACATTAATAAGATTGCTATGTACGTGCGTGTCAACCTGCACATGTGATATTTGCACACGCAAATATGTGATATGGGTTTTAATTTGTTTGACTTTGAATTTTATTTTAATTTGGGCACTGCTTGTTAGATTATATTAATAGTTGAGAGTCTTGGCGATCCAGGCGTGTATAATAATAGCAACCACACATGTATTTTAACAAATGGGCTTCACTCGAAGAGTTGGGGGGTGGCGGAGAGCGCGACACCGCCCGCGGTGAAGCTCGGGATGAAGAGGTTTTAATATTCTGCACAGCTACTGTACCACGTATGGATGTATTATAAGATTTGTACGAAGTCTGGAAAAACAATTGCGAAGCGCGCAAGTAAGTGAACGGGAGTTAGTATGGTGACGTCATCTGGAGCCGTAGCCTACATTTATCCACCAGTCACGCAAATAGCCTCACTCTCCGACGTACCTAGAAGCTAGCCGGTTTTACCATTTGCTATTGGGACATGTTACATTATGAGCTAGATAATGTCTGCATGTTTAACATATATTCTGATAACTGGCGATGGCTCATGAAAACACCAGACCGGATTAGGTGACATCCCATGTAAACAGGTAACCCGAAATCGTCAATCGTAAAGATTCCATTCTGAAAGACAAATAGCCTGCTAGTGTTAGATCGGAGCCTTCTTAATACCACATTAAACAACAACTGACTCCTTCAGTTTGCTTTTCATTTGGAGTTATCATAATTACTAGCAGGAACACAGCTGTCTTGTCTCTCAAGCTAATAGGAGAGAGAGATGGAACCCCAACCAATAATCTTCAATTTGACAACAGTGATTTCATTTTCCATTCAACCCATTTTCAACCTGAAGATTTTGGGTACATTTATTTGTTAGAGTAAAATACATCTGCACATTTAATATATCTGCAAGTAGAAAACAGTGTTCTTATCATTGCTATATGATGCTCTGGATCAGACACACCGATAGCATGGATGAAAACCTCTGACACTCTTTTGTAGTGTGTCAGTATAGGACAGGCGGACATTTATTTATTTATTTATTTATTTATTTATTTTTCAGAGATGCACTGTGTATGCCAAAGAGAACGGCTGCCTGGGCCAATTGTCACATTAACGAACAGCGTGACTCTTGCGCCGAAAAGTTTTTTAAAATTTTTTTAGACGGCCATTTTTACTGTCGCCTTAATTGTCTACAGGGTAATTAATATAAAAGACCTATAAAATGATATAATTAGAAAACTAATAATTATAATGTACAATGCGGAACTTGTTGGAAAACTAAACGACAACTCTGGCTGTTTACAGGTCTTGTAAATCTGTCAAATTAGTAGGCTACAGTTACTGATTAAAATAAATATAACATTTTAAATGAGTAAATAAAGCAGTGCGCTATTGTCGCACCGGAATTATGGATACTTGTGAGTGAAGAGCTAACAGCCAGTAGGAAATCGAAAGTATTGCATCTGAAATGTCAGAGGGTTTCGGATATGGCAAGCAGTTTTAACATTTATTCACTAGAGTTGACTTATCCAAAATTAATAGAACAGATATCTGCATTGTAATTTTAACTAGTCGTAATTAGTGTGACTAGCCATCATTTTGATTCAAGATATCTACAACGTCATTGTGAATGACGTGTTTTATCTGTAATTCCACATTCTATTTTCTACAGTAGGTCTATTCTCTACTATTTTTGTACAACAGCCTTTTCATTCACCTGAATGCCTTGAGTGTGGTCTTGGAGTGGTGTTACTAAAGTTCACACATACTGTACAGTAGTCTGCTTTTATTTCCAGGCATTTCCTCTAACCATGTCTATCCTTTGGCATGGAACATTACACAAATATAACCAAGACAAGATAATCTCGTCACTGTACAGGTACATACAGTACACAAACTCAGGAGATTGTGAAACGCTTCTGTTCCTGGCTGTTGCCCTCTGCCAGCAGATGTTTAGCTGATCAACAATCTCTCAAGCACGGCGAAGGCTTTGTAATATGGCCCAGGATACTAATGACAACATCATGGTTCACAAAATCGTAAGGGTTTATGGGAAAGCCACGATTGCTCAGTGCATAAATCAGGGCTTTTTTGTGCAATATTATAGCATTCGCTGTGAAGGGAATGCTATAATTCTGATCTGATTTATATAGGAGCTATGATCTTCCAGAATCAAATGGGGCCCTGAGAGCTTGTAAACATTATATAAGTGAATGAAGTGAAATGAAACGGAAAGACTGATATTATTAATTAAAGCCCTTCACTAGTGAAATTATGTGGAGTATTGTGAGTGACAGTGTTATCAGCCAATGAAAATCTACTGCCCCACTTCCTGATAGCGATGTATCAGACATTCTATTCTTTGATGGAGAGCTGATGAACGGAAGGGGCTGAGATTAATCATCCCCTCTCAGGAATTAGAACTTTTTATGGCTCAAGCAGACTCCAATTCTATTAGCATGTCTAGCTAATCTCTATTAGCATGTCTAGCTAATCTCTATTAGCATGTCTAATCAGTCGAATCAGTTTGTAACAAACAATCTGAAGCACTCAAGAGGGTAATATACTGTATGTATAGATATATATATATAATAGATCTTTGCTATACAATCATGCTGTCATTACATACACCAAATGATTAAATCAGGAAATATACTGTAGGATGTGTCCATCCATTGTCAGGAGTAAAACATAGATAACTAGATAAGGTTAATTTACATGTATTGACAAAAGGTGTGTTTGATGTTATTTATGTCCTTGTTTTCTCAACTCTATCTCCCCTTCTCTTTTGCCCCCCCCTCCCTCTCCCGCACACACACACACACTCTATTACTAGATATGATTTGTGGCCCTTACCAATGGAGGGTGCCATACACTTAGTGAAGACCGAGCTGTCACGCACACCCACTGAACCGGGCTGCCTGTTTGCGTGATTTATTTCAGTTTAATTGCCCAACTCCAATATTAATAGGTATTCCCTGCTGTGCTGTAATCCTGTAAGAAAAACTATCAAAACATTGCACATGCAGCATACAATCTATGCAATTTTCTTCTCTCTCTCACATTGAAGTGACTTTATAATCCATCAGAGTAAATACAAATGTAATTTCACAGGGCAGCGGGAAGACAGGATGTGAATAAGCCTCTGTTTTCTACCTTACTTCTCCGACTGTGACATTTCAAACACTAAATCCAAAGCTGTGTGTAGCCCAGAGCTGCTATGCGTTGAGACTGAAATGGGGATTGGCTTGAATATGCTGTTTAGATGCTGCATCGTTTTCATTTGCTGAAATGTAGGCTCATAATAATAATAATAATAATAATAATAATAATACTAATACAACAGGTTCCTGTTACAAATAGACATACGTTTATTTCAAGATGCAAATATTTGCTGGTTTATTGAATAAGTTAACAGCGTGAGACTGTTTTTTAGAGCTTACTCTACACTTAACAGATAGGACCCCCTCAAGCGGCTCTGAATATGCCTGTTCATAATGCAACAGTTTCAATTAATGTGCTAGCAGGCATTTAAATGCATGAATATGTACATTAGAATTCATACAGCTTTCATTCAAGAGTTCAAAATGCTTCATATGATCTTACTATTTGACTGGGGAAGATCAGAAACATTAAAGAATGAAAATGACTGATGGCAAGCGTGTAATATTTGGAGGTAAATGTTTCTCACACTGAAAATACAAGAGGTTTGCCCTTTCAGAGAATGTGCTATCGTCTGGCTATATGCGTGGCTTTCATTTGCACCAGTGAGCCACCTTGACACAAAAGCCTGCTCCCTCATGGGGCCGTAGCACCCACTAATGACAATGACTAGATGTCCCTGATTCTGAGTAAAGAACAACGTTTTTTTTATTGTTAATTTAGAAGGCAGGCAGTCCGAGACAAATCCACTTTGTATTGATTTCTGTGTGTTCTAAAGGGGACAGCCCATGATCAGTGTCGGGGAAACCAACATTACTAAAGAACTGATGTTTGGTTTGAAACTCTTGAGGTTCTCTTCCTGCTATACCTCCACTCCTCTTTGCTTTTCTCGTCACCCCTCAACCACGCGGTTGACATTAAAGGCTTGTTCCTGTTGCTTCTTTCTCACTTAAGTGTGTGTGTTTCTCACTTAAGTGTGTGTTTCCCGTTTAAATGGCCAAATCCAGCTCATGTTTACATGCAAATCCTATTATCTCCAGTCCTTTCAAGGGTCAGCCGTGTAAAGTCATCGTAATCAGTTTGAGTTTGTTTTATGGAAATTTTATTTTTCTAATGATTATTATAAGTTGAGTATAACTGCTGCAAGTTTGCATCTGCGACATGCTCCTTTTAATCTCCAGTGTTAATTACGATAAGGCAAACTAAGAAGCCCAACTCTTAAGGAACAAGTTTGTATATACATTTAACAAGTATGTTTATTGGCTCAGTGTCTAATTGTGCAAGCTTTTGTAATATACACAAGAACACCAACACTAAAATATATATTCTAAGACTTATTGATAAGCAGCTCTCTGGACTGTATCCAGCGGTGTATTTCTTGTTAGTAGTAAAACCCTTTGGACAACAGTTTTTGAGTGAATCTCCTACCCTGATTGGTTGGTTCTATTCTTTGCCGTGTGCTTTCAGAGAACATACTCTAGTCACGAGTTTCTTAAATGCCACCCCACTATGAATGAGCCTAAATCTTTGTTGTTGGTGTGTTTCAGTTTACAGAATGGTCACATAATTGTACATAGAATAGAATGTTTCATTGATTAAGGGCTAACATTGGCACTTAATTAATTAAAGGCAATTATGGGATATTTGGTTAATTATGGTTTAGAATTTTATTTTGTGTACGCCATGGAGAAATTGCCTTGTTGTCGCAACAGAATTATAGGCAGTATGATTTATGTATACATTAGTTGTGCCCTTGAAATGGCAGTACAAATGTGTACAGAAATGTTTTTTCATTCAATATAGTATCTACAGTATGTGTTGAAAGATATTAAGCTACAGTGGGCTCATCCCACAAATATAGGTGTGAGAACCAAAGTGACATTTTGGGTGGGTAAATATCTCAAATTAAAGCTCTTTACGAGCTCTTTCTACAAAAAGGCACAGGTAAATTCTACATCATTGAAGAGTTTTTCATTATAAACCAAAAGACAGTTGGACCCAAAATGGCATATCTGCATTTACACCGTGTTAGCATTGTGCAACAGGACTGTGGAAAGGACTTCTATGTTTTATTTCATCACAATAGATTGTTATTTCTTTTAAACTCTATGTTTTGGAATGCTTTGTTCATATTGCCATCGGATAGGCTGATAGTTTGATATACAAAGTGGAATCAAACATTGGTTCCAAAAGACGCATGTGACTTTTCAAACTCTGTTTTGGCCCTCCTGTAAAGTTGGTGAAACGTCACTTAAGCTCTTCTTGTTCTCACCCCTCAAAATGCATGTTCCTTACAAATGTGGAACCATTGAAAATGGAAATAATCAGGCTTTCCAATAGTACAAGACGTATTTGCAAGAAAAGTCTAGCAAAAATCTAGCAAAAACACGTCCTGACTTTTTGGGTCATGAATAATAAGAGTTAAGTGTTAAGAGTGTGGGTTCACGTTTGAGAGCAGCTGCCAACTTGACAACAATGTCAAGACATACATATTTCAAAACCATTAAGACGCTGTGACTTCGCCTTGTGTGAAATGTATTCCTGTTTCCCGAGCTAATGTATTTTAAATATCAGCAATAATTGCTTGCCAAAAAGTATTTAGTACTATAGATTTGTATGCATGGAAACCTGGTTCCTGGTCGTTGTTGTTTCGTATTCAGGACAACCAGGTAATGCATCCTGAATGCTCTTTGCCTGCTACGGTGCCTCCGGTGAGATGGATGGCCTTGGCAAATTGATTGCTACCAGAGGGAAAACATTCAAATCATCCTTTCCAGGCCTGCCAGTCAGCCTTTTCTTGATGGTTAATGGACTTGGTGGCAGATGTGATATGATAAAATCAAATATTTTACCTGCATTGATATTTCCCACTGAGGAGGAGAATTGGGGGCAAGTGACAGAAATATTTTTATGGGCAAAGTAAGAGTAATGTCTTGGAGCTGTGAGGTCCAATTGGTCTGGGAGGGGGGTAGAAATGGGGGCAAGTATATCAATCAGTGCCAGTATAACACATATATATATTCAGAGCCACCGGGGGCTGTTATTTTGAGGGTGCACTGTGGTCAGAACCCAAAAGTACAGTCTTTTCCCTTAGCTGTTACACTTCACATCCCTTTTATAGGTTCAGTGACAGATGACACATGTTGCCAATTGCCGTTAAAGCAAGTAAGTGATAGCAAGCTAATACTCTTTTGCCAATTTCGCCGAATATCTCCTTGCATTTCGCTAGCTTACCATTCTCTGTGTGTGCTGAAGAAAATACTTTGGTACTTCTACACAGCCCTGGCTTAGTAAATAGGAACAAAAACAAACAAAGTGGGGCAGACCGCTCACATCTACAATATCATAGCTATGGCAATGTGTTTCCAATGTATGGGACGGAGCTTCTGAGAGAGGTGTTTTGTTTTAATACGAGTTAGTTTAGCAAGCATTCCTTTAAAGTGTTTCTATATTACTTTTTGCCACAAGATGTCAGACTAGAGCACCAGCATCTCAGACCAAAACAAATGCTTTGTGGGCCACACACACACACACTAACATGCACGCATGGCTTGATTGGCTATGAAAACAAATGTTACGGCCTGGCTCATAAGCCGTAAACCAAACAAACACTTAACTAACAACCAGAATAACAAAAGAAGGAGGTGTGAATGTCTGTAAGTACTAAATATAGGTGGTGCGTGTTGCATGCTAACCAAACTAAGAAACTAAGAAACAAAGACCAAACAACAAACAGCATGTGTGGTGCCAGGAGAGTCACCCAGACAGTGTGCTGCACAAACCTATATAATTGATATGCCCAGGTGTACATAATTTGCCTGATTAGGGTCTACCCAGCCAATAAGGACCAGAGGCCTACTGAAACCAGGCAGGGCCATCACACAAAGAACAGAGGAGCTCGTATTACAGCACACTCAGGAGGAGTGTGATGTCATTCTCTGCTCACTATATCTTTACATAGCAAATAGTTGCTGCTACATTAATGTTGCAGCATACACACAAATGTACTCTATTGTAGGCTATAGCACAGCTATGGAACTGGACAGTTGAAATGAAATAGTAAATTGCACACTGTATGTGTTAGTAGGGTAAACAGCAGCTCAAATACATCTGCTAGCGCACTACTTTATTGAAATGTCTGTGACTCCTGTGAATGTTTTACTGCACGCGTAAGGCGGGAAAACACCGTCCTTGATGAAAGTTTCATGTGAGTATACACTTGACTGATGTCAACACATTCTAGCATTTATATAATGTTTTTTTTTTGTGGGACCCTAAATGCGTTTCTCTCGGATTTACCTTTCGAAGTACTTCAATCAAACTCACATATAGAGCCTACATACAATATTTGCAGCAATTTCCCCGATTGCCACTTTCTTCAACTGGTGTTTGTGTTGATAATCTAGCCCGGAGCGTATGGTGCATTCTTACATGCCCTGCATCATGAGTAGTCATGCGACTATTGTGATGCGCAATGAATAATGATCCTGGCTTCTGTCCACGATGCTAACGCGTCGTGAGCACAGGGACGGCTGTTTTGCTGAGTATCATCTGGCTTGTTTGTTATTAATGATAATGTTGCCATGACGCTGGCTAATGTTCTCCTGGGAATGCGGCGAAGGGTAAAAGCAGCTGGCTGTACAACAAGCGCAGCAATGTTAAAGGCTGACACAGGCAAACAGCGCTCTAGGATGTTAAAGTAAAATTAAAAAAACATCAACTGGACGGATCCAACGGCGTTTGATAAGGTGGCGATGTAGCAGATCTTGATCTCCACTGGGGTTCAGGCATTCAACCCATGCATGTTTTTCCTAAGACCTTTCCCCCTCTTGACGCTCATTACTGAAGCCTGTGTTCTCTCCCACACTAGTCTTCCTCTGCAATGAACAGATAACACCGGGATACAGCTGTCCGCTGACTCCTGTTCACCTGAAGCATTGCTTATCGGGCTGAAACACACGGCTCCTGTTAAAATAATTATTGTTCCAGCTCTGCTTGCTGTGTCCCTGGCGCAGCAAGGCATGTGTGTGGTGGGTTTAGACAGTGTCCTAACCCACCAGGCATTGTCCTATCTTGTCCTTTAGTTTTCACTGAATGGTCACCTGCCCAACACAGGTGACTGACCATGCAGTTGTTGATCTTAAAGAGTTCTCCTAATTTGCCAAAACAATATACTGTATTTCTTGATTGAACGTAACCTAAGCTATGAAATCAAAGTGTAAATAAGGCATGTTGTCAACCAGTATTTAGTGTGTGTCCAAACTTGCAATGTTACAATTTGTTTCCACAAAAGAAACATACAATGAGCTTTGATATGTCTCATTATGAACAGACGCCGTCTACGAGGTGTTTTTGTTTTGATTGAGCAAACCTTCTCCAAAATGACTGACAATTCCTTTAATACAGAATCAGTGGTCCTAAATTGCATATTTCTAAGGTCCCCTATCATAAGGTTGCAGTTGTATCAGTTGTATTGGGCTGGAGAACGTGTATAATCTGTCTAGCATTTCTTTTAGTCAGAATTCCTCTTATGATCATGAGAAAACATCTTGCAAATCTAACCAGCCAGGTGAGATGGTCCAAGGACTGACATCATATCTGTAACCAATCATCTCTGAGATGATGATGATGATGATGATGCAACACAGAATGTTTGTTGAAAGCTTGAAAGGAGAAAAGGCTGTCCAAAATGACAATTTGAAAATGGATGACATGGGAATTTTAAAAGCCATTTGTTAAAAACTGTAAATCTCCAGTGACAAACAACGTGACTTTAGTGTAACGAGTGAGCGAACGAAAGAGCTTTTACAATCATTTCTTCCGAATTTTCTTCCGATAAACTGACAAAACAGTGAACAAACGTCACATGCAGAGACGGCGTGAAAATCTGAATGAAATACACATTTCAACTTTTGCCGCTATGGCTTCTGTTGGAATGACTTGTGTGATCAATCAAGTGATAGCCTGTTGGTAGGCTATCACTTGAAATCAGCATCTCACAATTAGCTTCTGTCTTTCCCACGTGACAATCAACTGCCTGCATACCGGGCGGTTCCCCCCCCCCCCAGTGTCATGCCGACGTCCTGCGGTTGGGCGGTGCCAGTCACTCCCGTGCACCCCCTTTCCCCGGAGTACTAATCACCAGCCTAAGACAGGTGGCAGCCAGGGCTTCCCCACACCTTTTCCTGGTTGCATAATTAGTCTACCCCCTTTTTTAAATTTGTTCTGTTTGTGTTGAACCCTTGCGGGTTATTCTGTAAGCTACCGTCGTTTGTACATGTTTGCTTCAAACCTTGCTTACATGTTATGTTGACTTTGTGTTTGTAATTTTTTATTTAGATTAAACTGTTTTTGCCGAAAAGCCCCGTTAGTGTCTCTCGTCGCGTAACACACAGGATCATTTAACCGTAGAGCCATCAACAAATCAGGCCTATCCTGATCCGGGGAAAATCGAGCACAGAATCGGGTTAATTATCCTGTAGTGTGTTTCGGCATTAGCCACATTGACTGCTTTGCCTTGAATTATCTTAAAACTGACGTAGGTATGATTTCAAAGTTGCAACGGGAGCTAGCTAAAAGAGAACAATGGAAAGTACAATTATGCAAATCAACAACCCAGAAATCTCCCTTCCGCTGGAGCCCATTAATGCCAATGACAACCCTAATACAGTAGCCATGCGTCTGCGTATTCATGTGATTGATATGTAGTGTTGGACAGTAACTAGTTACTAGTAATATGAATACTTTTTCCAGTAGCTATTAGTGTAACTAATTACTATGCCCAAAACTGTTCTAATAGTACTATTACTAAGACAAGTAATGCTGCATTACTGCATTACAAGAATGGGATTTCTGGTACTGTCAAACTTAGGGTGGGCTAATTTAACTGAATGTAATTGAATTTTTTTTACTTTGTAAAATCAGCCTGCTTGATGGTCCTGATGTATGTGACACTAAGCATGTATTTTGCTAGCCTGGCATTATGAACACTAGCTAAACATATTTCTTGTTCAGCACACAGTAAATTGTTAATTTGCACTTAAACATCGGTAGCAAGTGCCAGTTGTCAGCTGTGTTAATAAAAGTGTGATGAGGTTGAATTCGAGAAATTAAAGCGTTAACATAATAAAATGCTGTCGGCACTAGAAATAATTCTTAGTTATACCAGAATGCCAATGTGAATTCATTATTGCATGCCCTGCTATCCACTCAGGATATGTAGGCAATGAGGGCAATCATTTTAGTTTCACTGTATAAACTGCATGTTCCCAATGGTTAAAATAATATTCATTGTTTTTGGCTGTGAGGCTGATTGAGATACTGTATGATAGATAATTTATGATGCTGAGGTAAGCCTGTAATTTCCAGAGGACTGGTCGTCGTGAGCAGGGTTTGCCACTATGAATAATTGATATATAAACATTATTCATAACCCAGCCTCATACTTTTGTGGCAATTTAACCAAACCGCCAACCATTTTCTATTAAGTCGCTAGGGAATGTTAGGTCAGGGTTAGAGTAAACAAAAGTCAGTTCTCTGTTTTAGGTAGGTTTTATCTGCTGTGTATCTGTAACTGTCCTATGGGAAGATTAAACAGCTTTTTGACATTTTTGCTCTGCTGTTTAAAATAACTTAGCTGCTAATAAGCTCGTCTATTGCTTTCCAAGCATGCCCTTATGCCTCCTCTTTTAGGGGACGATCTTGACCACTTGATCCTTTAATCCAAAAGGCTCTCAAATCTCCAGTGCAATACATGTAACACATGAACTCAATCAGTGAAATAATATGGTTTTTATTTGACATTTAATTTGCAACAATTTAAGTTTAACTCAATAAGAAGTATTTGAAATTAATTAATATTTTTACACCAGTTTAACAGTATATTTATTAATAATTTAAGAACAAAAACATTTGGATGTTGGATAAGGGAAACAATTGTAGAATGTTAGTGCTGTATAGACAGCGGGTTTTACTTTTTGAATGAAGGTAGCAAAATAACATGCATAAATATGTCTATTACGATTGTGCACCAGAATCACTGGAAAACTCTACAAAACAATACAGTTACTGAATCCTGAAATGCTCAAATCTGTGTCGAGCTAATCGAGTTCCCAACAAAGTTGTGTTTACCTATATTTATCTGTGCGAAGGAGAAAACGCACTCACTGTAATTTTGAGGTAAGATCAAAGGTGACCCACTCACAGGGGGCAACATATTTGTTTTAAGCTTCTGTCTCACATACGTAGTTATTTGTGTGTTTGTATGTACACTGGTAAAATCTTATATTTTAATGAATGATCAGTGACCTAGATGTGAGCTTTGATTGCTCAAGCGTATTCATTTCAGTCTGAGTCATGTACAAACCAGACAAAATACGGTAAAATCTAAAGTGTTCATTAAAACAAATATATACATGAAGCAAACTTGTGTGTCAGAAACCATTACCACCACTGTAGTTTTACTGTACGTTTATGTATGGCCATTTAATCTAATTTCAGGCATTCCAGCTGTAAACTGTTTAAAATTCAAGCCATCTCCCGAAAACCTTAATTTATATTAGAGTAGGTGCGCTCAAAGGGCAGGGACTGGCACAATATGTGAACCTGTTAGCTGGCCGGAACCCCAAATTATTCATGAACACATTTTTAGATCTGTCTTTGAAGCTAAGGTCATTGTGAAAGTTCAGTGGTGAACACTTACATCCTACATCATATATCCTACATCACCATGGATGTTTAAGGTGACTACAGTATGTGAACTTCTGATAGTGAATCTCAACACTCTTTTACTGATTGCTTTTACCGAAGGACAGTCTGGGAGAATTCATCACGTGTGTCTTTGTCTTGAGCACAATCAATCTGTGTGGTGAACACAGAGGTGCTCATGGTTAAGTCTTTGATTTGAAACCTTCTGACCAACAGGTCGGTCAAGCGTCAATTTGAATCGTGTTATTTTTGACGATTGTTCTTGAATTAATCAGCTGAGTGGTGTTTTATCGCTTGCTCTATCGGTTTCTGTATCGCTTGCTGTATCGGGTGCTGTATCGGGTGCTCGTTTGTAGCCAAGCGCTACGATCAGCTATGCACTCTCACTCTCCACCTGATGTGATTAAACACGATGCATTTCTGCTGATGCGTGCTGTTGGTGTCAACATATTTTTATGAGAATGGATTGGGGTCGATAAAGAAAACCTCAATAGGTGTTCAAACACATTACAGATAGAGTAGTTCCCACTTCTGCAGTGCACCAAGATCACACACGCACGTCAGGAATCTTACACTTGGTAAATGGTAAATGGACTGCATTTATATAGCGCTTTCCAGTATTTTGCCTCACATTCACACACTGATTGCTGCCATGCAAGGTGTGACCAACCACCGGGAGCAGTTGGGGGGTAGGGGGTTAGGCATCTTGCTCAAGCATGCTTACAGGTAGGTCAACACCAGGGTTTGAACCCAACACCCAGACCACTAGACTTGTGCTGTTCTGTGACCCACACAGTTAGTTAGAAAACTACCATTTATGGTTGTTTGTGTTTGTGACCCTCTCTGGGAACCATCACCTTATCGTAGTGGAGAGGTTTGTGTGTCCCTATGATCCTGAGAGCTGTGTTGTCTGGGGCCTTGTATTCCTGGTAGGGTCTCCCAAGGCAAAGTGGTCTCAGGGGAGGGGCCAGACAAAAAATGGTTCAGAAGACCCCTATGAAAGATCATTCAAGAGGAGAGGTTACCCTGCCCAGAGGAAGCCCAGGGCCCCCATCTGGAGACAGGCCCAGAGGAAGGGCTCGTTGGCAAGCGCCTGGTGGCTGGGTTTCCCACGGAGCCCAGCCGGGCACAGCCCAAAGAAGCAATGTGACACCATCCTCCTCTTCATCCTATGGGTCCACCACTCGTGGGAGGAACCATAGGGGTCGGGTGCCTTGTCAAATGGGTGGCAGCAAAGGTCAGGTACCTCGACGGACCAGACCCGGGCAGCAGAGGCTGGCTCTGGGGATGTGGAACGTCACCTCACTGTGGGGGAAGGAGCCAGAACTTGTGCAGGAGGTGGAGC
>JAODOY010000205.1:0-13955 GCA_025399855.1 Forbesichthys papilliferus | reverse complement strand
GGTGCTGTACAGCCTCAGATATACAGACCCTGCATGTAGGGTGCTGTACAGCCTCAGATACACAGACCCTGCATGTATATTTGCCAAACAACTACAGACTATTAGAGACTATGGGGCCTTCCATGAGATTTTTACATAATGATACTGAAATAACAACTCAAATAAAATAAGAAATAAAATTAAATGACAGCTGATTATGCTAGACAACGTGCACCATTTTCTGTAGCAGTTTAGCAGTGCAGAGTATTGCAGTTATAAGATAGCTAAAAGCTAATTTATATAGATGAGTTTTTACATTTTTTTAGAAGATATTTACTGAGCCGGATTCCCTGATAGCTACAGTATAGGAGTGAGCTCCATAGAGGCTTACTAGAAAGTAAGATGACCTTAGTGTTCTGGAGGGTATGTAGTTGACCATGTTGAACAGTATAGTACAGCAGCCAGCCAGCAGGGGGCCTACCTGGGCGCTGGTCCTCTCCCACTAGGCTGCACTGGTACTTCAGGCTGTCGTGGGTGTGGGGGACCCCCAGGGCCTGCAGAGAGGCCAGGCTGCGGGGGTCCAGCCCCGGGGGGGGCTCCTGCTGCCCCTCCGACACCTGCGGGCATGACGTCACCATTACAACCAGCTTGCCAGACTCATACTGTCACTCAAGCCCTGTCAGCAGCATCTTTCCATGGGGCGCATACATCTGAAGAACACCAGTAAGTATGAACGTGAACGTCTGTGAAGATCCAGAGAAAGCACTGGGTTTGTTTATGAGATTGTTTATGGATACTGCAGACAAACATTGTGAAAGTGGACTGCTGCTGTAGGTCAAATGGTGCAGGGTGGATTGACGAGGAGTTAACAATTTTAATGATAAAGCGTAATAATGCAAAAAAAAGTTGCAGATAAAATTGGAACTGACAGAAAATATTATTGCAAATTAAGAAGTGCTGTCACCAAACTTAACAAATGTTGTGTAGTGGAGAACTACACAACACGCTGTGGAGAACTTTGAATAGTATAATGGGGAGAAAATCTAATAACAAGCCTCTTTAAAAGTATCACTTGGTGGGAAGCCAGTAGAACAGGTACATTGAATGATAGACTTACGTGGACACAACATATTGACAACATTGTTAGTAAAATGGGTAGAAGTATTGCTGTAACCAGGAAATGTTCAAGATATGTTAAACCAAACACTGAGTCAAGTAATCCAGGCTCTAGTGATGTCCTTGACCTTGAATACGGTACGGTGATTTGGTCAGCAGCAACAAAAAAGTATTTGAAAAAACTTAGCTGCCAAATAAAGCTGCCAGGCTGGCTCTCCATTGTTCAATACGCACTAATGTAACTGAAACATTCTATCGTTGCTTATGTAGCAAACAGACTGAGACATGTACTATTAGCTCCAGTCAATATCCACACAGTGCAGTAGCATGTGGAGCCCAGAGGGGGCAGCTGACCTGGAGGCTGGGGGCCAGGGGCGGCTGCAGCTCGGTGTGGGGGGGCAGGCTGACCCCCCTCTCCTGCAGCATCACCTGGAGCAGGTCCAGAGGGAGGCCCAGGTGTCTGTGGAGGGACAGGGCCACATGAGCTGCACGCGCGCACACACACACACACACGCACGCACGCACGCACGCACGCACGCGCACACACACACACACACACACACACGCGCAGACACACACGTAAAACACGTTAGGTCTCTCCTGCACCTCACCATCTATACCGGCCACTATATATATACACCTGCCCATAGTCTCACCACTAGTTAGAAAAGTTCTGACCAGGAAAGACTGTAGAGTTGGACTTCCTGAGCGTCCGGTCGATGACCATTGACCCCTGCTGGAGCGCACTCAGGAACTGATCCTCATTCACATTTATTATCTCCATGATCTACACACACACACACGCACACGTCACCAGTGGTTTAACACTATTAACAGTTCTAATGATCTACTCTTCAGAGATGAGGTCTCTCACCCTTTCTCTCTCTCTGTGCAGCTCTGGGTAGGTGTCACCCTGTAGCAGAAGACCAGTCAATCAATCACACATCACCTAGGTTCATCACGACATCACCTAGCAACCTGGGGTTCATCATGACATCACCTAGCAACCTGGGGTGTTTAATTAATCCTTTCAATGATGCAGACGTAGACGATCCTGCATTGAAGCAGTGACAGACCATAATAATCCTACCCTAGGGGTAGGCTAGGGGTAGAAGGGTAGCCCTGTAGAGGACCACCCTATATTCTCATGTCAAAATCAAGCAGATTAAATAAATAGCGGTTAAACAACATTTTACATTTAGACTAGACAGTTAGTCTAAAAATACCAAACCCGTCCACATTGACCACAATCAGGCTGAACACTGTCAGCGTGTGTACAGGTTGCAGGTCTCTCTACCAGCTGTTTGTCTAAGTGGGTGGAGATCACGTTTGAGCTTCACTTCATCCTCATTTAAAAAATAATCAGACCGCTTCATCTTCGGAAGATGAGCAGTTACAGCAGCCTACGGTACAACAGTGCCAATACAGCTAAGCTATTCACAGGCAGCGGGGCAAGAGCAGTATGAAACTCACTTTTATTGATTTTGCAAGGCTACCCGTATCCGTTTGCTGCATTGGCTGTGCTGAAAAGTGTTAGCTAATTATCTTATCGTAGCTAGTTAAGCCTAGCAAAATGCTATTTAGCCTAACTTAAACAAAGGTGAACAGTCAGGAACCCAACGGCCAAATCTTCAACGATATTAAAGGCAGTTGTAGGGTTAAAGGTTAAATCGAAAGCAGAGAGGTTGTGAATCCAGATTTGTTTGGATAATGCATGTGAGCGGAGCTAGTGGCAACATAACATTTGCTGTGTTTAGAGTAGTCCCAGCTCCCTTGCTACTATGAACCGAGAACGCATGGAACATCAAGTCCTACCAACTCAACTCGCAGCGTCAACAGATTGTTTCGCGTGTTTCATGTGCAGGATGAGGCAGGAGAGACTGAAAAAGAAATAATACAATAAAATAATAACTTTAACCGACTAGTATTTATTGTGGCGACTAGCAATGATCCCAGCATTTAGCCGACTGATCGTGCACATCCCTCGTTAAGAAAACCATGTGCAGTAATCATGATATCGAATCGAAGACATGGTAATCGTAATCGAATCGTGAGACTAGTGAAGATTCACACCCCTACTAGCAACCTGGGCTTTACAGAGGAAGCGTCCAGACGTCTATAGTTCCATTCAGGACCCATGAGACGCACGAGAAGCTGGTCGCCTTCTGCAGCGAGAACGGCAGCTTTGACGGTGGAGACCAAGGGGTTCTCAATAGTTACCCCCATAGCAGTGGTGGTCAGGACTCACCAGGACCTGGACGATGGCTGGCACCAGGCTCGCCAGTGTTCCCTGAGGAGCCTGGAGAACCTCGCTGGAGAAACGGACCGCTCTCTTCAGGATCCTCCTCAACACCAGCCTGCCACACACACACACACACACATACCTCAGCAGCTACAATCATGCGTACCGGCCCTTTAAGACCCCATCATGCGTACCGGCCCTTTAAGACCACATCATGCGTACCGGCCCTTTAAGACCACATCATGCGTACCGGCCCTTTAAGACCACATCATGTGTACCGGCCCTTTAAGACCACATCATGCGTACCGGCCCTTTAAGACCCCATCATGCGTACCGGCCCTTTAAGACTCACGGGGCTCCAGTCATGCCGGGGTACACCCCGTCAGCGATGCACACAGCAAGCGTGCGGGCGTGGTCAGCCACCACACGGTACGCCATGTCCACCCGGCCATCGTCTGCCTCACCAATCTGCCCTCGGTAGGGCCGTCTGGACACCTGGGGGGTCAGAGGTCACTATATAGTGGATATAACACTGTGATGTCACTATATAGTGGATATACACACTGTGATGTCACTATATAGTGGATATAACACTGTGATGTCACTATATAGTGGATATACACACTGATGTCACTATATAGTGGATATAACACTGTGATGTCACTATATAGTGGATATACACACTGTGATGTCACTATATAGTGGATATACGCCTTGTGATGTCACTATATAGTGGATATACACACTGTGATGTCACTATATAGTGGATATACACACTGTGATGTCACTAGTGGTTTAACACTCGTGAATTAAGGTCACAACATGCCTTCTGCAACGCGTCCAGCAGGGGGCAGAAGAGGTCCGTGTCATAGTTGGAGCGTTTGCCCTGCAGCAGAGTCACCAGCCTCTCCAGGCCCATGCCGGTGTCCACGTTGTGCTGGGGAAGGCTGCTCAGGCTGTGGTCTGCCTCCCTGTTGTATTATACTGGTTATATGTCATTTATACATTTGTCAAATACAAATTTGTATTTGTATTTGAGATTATTCGTGTAGGCCTATTTATTTTCTAGACACTAGCTACTAATACTTATCTCAGGACACTGGATTAATAAACATTAAGACAATAAGCTCAATAGAATAATATCCTTTATTCATACAGAACAAGTTGAAAGGTTGCTGGGAAAATTATACTTTAACAAATATCTCTTTGGCACTAGCCCCGCCCCCTTTCCCAGAGTTCCAGTGAGTTCTCGGTGAGATTCGTGATTAGTTTTTAAATGAGCTACGTTTAAATGTTGGCCATGTTAGAGTCAGTGTGTCTCAAACTATATTGTATTTGTTTGTACAGTCAATGTGTTATTGCACCAGTACAGAAAGATCTACATTAAAAACTATTTTATATTCTGACATAATTTAACCGGTCAAATGAGCAGTACGTTTTTACGCAACATTGATACATGAGGACCCAGGTTTTTTTTATTTATTATTGTTTTACAGAAAGTGGAAATATATTCCTAGGTATATTGTAGAAGCAGAAACACACTACAAATAATTATTGAAAAGGAAATATTTTATTAGCTCAGCCACACACACACACACACACACACCAGACAGACACAACGTTGTATTAATAACTTTGTTGCTCACATGACGTTTTGTCATATCTATAATACATGCATGAAACAGGCTGAAACATTCCTAATATGTTTACACTGCACGCCCCTCCCATTCATTCTCACCATGTGCTAACAGGCCGAAGCCCGACAAACACACCTAACACCATTATGATGGCACTGTGCACATGTGTGGAGGAGGGATATGTTGGGGTTTATGTTTAGTGTGTTGTCGGTTATTGTCTTGGCTACATCTGTTTAATGTTTGAGTTTAGTCGGCTATGTAAAACCAATACATTTACTGACTCACTCAGAATATTTGACCTTACCTCCTCGACACAACGTTACAGAAATGCAGTTTATTAAGAGTAAACTACGTACATAGTGGCGGTGGTGCAGGGCAGGTAAAACACTCGGTGATCAGAACGAAGTTTGCATGCATGGCAGTGTCCAAAAGCAGACTCAAAACACTATCGCTTCAGTTTGCCGTGTATTGTCAGCGGACTTACTGTAGAAGTATGCCAGTGCTTTTTCGGTCCAACACTACCCGAATATTTTAAAGCAGGCCAGGCAGGTCTACAATGTGAGCCAAGGCTCACAGCGACTGCGTGGAACTCGCGCTTGTAAACGTGTAAACTATCTATCTTCGCAACATACGGCACAACCTGCATGCAAAATGGTTTAATTTAATTCAATTACAAGTACCATTACACCCCTATACGGTAGGTTATATACTGGTTATATACCGTTAGGCTGGTTATAGACAGGCTATACACACACACTGGAGCTTATACTACATACAGGTACCGGTATTTACTGGAGGTTATAAGTTATATACTGGTTATATACTGTAGGCTGACTGCTTATATAGATTAGGGTTATTATTATTGTTATAATCGTGGTATAAAACAGTGGCCATGCTTCTACCTGCAGTACTGAATGAAGACCAGGTTCCAGATCTCCACCATGTCTGCAGAGTCACTGTTGACCAGCAGGGAGGCGTGTCGTCCTCCTGTGTGGTCATAGTGGATCTCGGTGCAGGGCCCACAGGGGCCCGTGTCGCCCATCTCCCAGAAGTTCTGCTGCAGCCCGAACGGCAGCACCCGGTCCGCTGGGACCCTGGCAACCAGAACACCCTGGTTACCACAGTAACGCTTTACTGTCTGTCTGGACCGTGGCAACCAGAACACCCTGGTTACCATAGTTACCCTTTACTGTCTGTCTGGACCCTGTCCTGTTACATAGTGTTAAGTTACTGACAGAATATACACTTTACTGTTACAGACCCCACCAGATAGACAGACAGACAGGCAGGCAGGCAGACAGACAGGCAGACAGACAGGCAGACCCACCCCAGCTCCATCCAGATGTGCCGTGTCTCCTCATCAGCCTGCAGACCAGATGCAGGGTCTCCTCCAAAATAGGACACATAGAGTCTGTCTGGAGGTATCCCATAATGCTCTGTGAGCAGAGCCCATGCCATGGAGCACGCCTCCTCCTGCACGTACAGGCAGACGGGTTAATATGTATAGTACTTATACTGTAGAAATAATACATACAATCAGTACAATATATTTACATTAAATTCACTACCATGCTACATATGACCAAACTAATGACTAAAGAAAATGACTGGAAATAGATTTGGTGGGTCTTGTTGCATCACATTAACGTAGTGACGTCACAGGTAGCTCACCTTGAAGTAGTCCCCAAACGACCAGCTCCCCAGCATCTCAAAGAAGGTGTGGTGGTGAAGGTCCTGGCCCACGTCCTCCAGGTCGTTGTGCTTCCCTCCAGCCCGGACGCACTTCTGGCTGTTGGCCACACGGCGGTACGCTGCCGTCTCACTGCGAGGGTCCGCTGTGCCCAGGAAGATGGGCTTGAACTGAAACACCAGGTAGTCATGGTTACCAGCCTGTTTTTCTGTCATCAATACATCGTTTATGGTCTGGTCTGCAGGTTGAAATGGTAATCAGCCAGACCTGTCTACCGTTCATGAGAAACAAGCACGGTTAGTAGCCCAGTAAGCCTACTACTATTTACTACCAGTACAGTACGTACCTGTATTATATTACTACTAATGGCTAAACCATGGACGCAACGCGATACCTGGTTCATCCCTGCGTTGACAAACAGGAGGCTCGGGTCCCCACGGGGCCGCACCGGGGAGGACGGCACAAACCGGTGTCCGTGTTTCTGCTGGAAGAAATCCAGGAAGATCTGTCGGACGGTCCCGGACGAGACACCTGCAGAGTAGAACCGGACCGCGCAAACGGGCGCTCTAATTAACAGAGCACACATATTTAGCATTATACTACAGGTTATATATAATGTGTCTTAATACTCCTCCTAAGGTCTGTTATGAACAGGCTATGAAGGAGACATCTCCAGCACTTCTTCCATAACGCATGCGCAGTAAGCTTCGTCTCTTCGTCGTTTCCTCCCGGTTAGTGGAATGATGTGATGCTGCCACCCGCTGGTTCAAGTTGGGAGAGACACGGGGCCAACTATTGTTATTACTTAAAAAAAATGTAATATTCTATATTTTATTATAATATAGAAAATGTTGCAGTTTCTATCCATGCTCAGATTTACTAATCACTAATCTGCCTTTTTCACACAAGAAGTAAAGCATATGCGATAAAGCACATCGTTTATATTTCTTTTGCGATACTATATTCATCTAGGTTTAGCAATAGAAACAGCAACATTAAACACAAGCAAACAGACAGACAGACAGACAGACAGACAGACGACGTGACAGGCAGACAGGCAGACAGACAGACAGACAGACGGCGTGACAGACAGACAGGCAGACAGACAGACAGACAGACAGACGGCGTGTCAGACAGACAGGCAGACAGGCGGCGTGACAGACAGGCAGACAGACAGACGGCGTGACAGACAGACAGGCAGACAGGCAAACAGGCAGACAGGCGGCGTGACAGACAGACAGACAGACAGACAGGCGGCGTGACAGACAGGCAGACAGACAGACGGCGTGACAGGCAGACAGACAGACAGACAGGCAGACAGGCGGCGTGACAGACAGACAGGCAGACAGACAGACAGGCGGCGTGACAGGCAGACAGACAGACAGGCGGCGTGACAGACAGACAGACAGACGGCGTGACAGGCAGACAGACAGACAGACAGGCGGCGTGACAGTGTTCCATGTGAGCGTGCAGCTCGGCCAATCAGCTGATTAGAAACACCTGAGGCTCCACCGGCCCGCGCGCCCGTTTGCTGTTAGTGAAAGTGTCGCGGGACAGTGGAGAACGTGGTGATGTTCCACACTGTCCATGAATATTAATAAGTATACTAGTATTATGCAGAAGGGAGCGAAGAAGTACTTGGTGAGCATGGACGAGTACCTGGCCAGCCTCGGCCTGTACAGGAAGATGATGGCGAGAGACGCGTCGTGCCTCTTCAGGGCTCTGTCGGAGCAGGTGGGATTATGAATTATGGCTCGTATTCATAAAACCAGGCAACCGTTAGGACAGGACTGCTGTGTTCGGACGTGTTGGGAAATTAACGCTATCGTTTCCCCAGGGGATTGACGTTAAGTAGCTCCAAACACTGTAATGTGAAATGGTAGGCTATAGTTCAGTGTATGCATTCATCTGGTTATTACCGGCCTTCTTATGACCGTCTTAGAGAGGTTATTCGTTAAATCGATTAAACAATTTTTTTTAACATGTCACTAGTTTCCCAGCATGCTCAGCAATGCAGCCCATGGCATGACTGGGTCCTGTTCCCTCTGTAGAGCAAGGCACTGTCAGGGTCAGGGGTTCTATTCCCTGTGTAGAGCAAGGCACTGTCAGGGTCAGGGGTTCTATTCCCTGTGTAGAGCAAGGCACTGTCAGGGTCAGGGGTTCTATTCCCCGTGTAGAGCAAGGCACTGTCAGGGTCAGGGGTTCTAATCCCTGTGTAGAGCAAGGCGCTGTCAGGGGTTCTAATCCCTGTGTAGGGAAAGGCACTGTCAGGGTCAGGGGTTCTAACACTGTCAGGGGTTCTATTCCCTGTATAGAGCAAGGCACTAACACTGTCGGGGTCAGAAGTTCTATTCCATTTATAGAGCAAGGCACTAACACTGTCAGGGGTTCTATTCCATGTGTAGAGCAAGGCACTAACACTGTCAAGGGTTCTATTCTCTAGAGCAAGGCACTAACACTATCAAGGTTCTATTCTCTTTATCAGGGCTATTCAACTCCGGTCCTGGAGGGCCGCACCCTGCATGTTTTAGATCTCTCCCTGCTCCAACACACCTGATTCAAGGTCATTAGAAGCCTGCTAACGACCCATCCATTTGAATCAGGCTGTTGGAGCAGGGAGAGATCTAAAACATGCAGGGTGCGGCCCTCCAGGACCGGAGTTGAATAGCCCTGCTCAACAGCAAGTAAGTACGTTGTATTTATAAAGCACATTTCACAGATTAAAATCACAATTGTAAGGGAATACACAATAAAAATAACCAAACAAAAGCGCATAAACAAACAGAAATACACGTCAGACCGGCCTCACCACCCTACAGTCTAACTAAAAGGTTTCCACCGAATCCAAGCAGTGTAGGGAAGGGGGCAAAGCATTCCACAACCTACCTAGGTGCCACAGCCTGAAAAGAACGGTCCCCTCGAGTCTTAAAATGTGTTTGGGGAACAATCTCTGACCTGTTGATCTGATTACGAGAGGACGTGCACAGCTGTATCAGGTCAGATGTAAGCAAGGCACTAAGACTGTTAGGGGTTCTATTCTATTGAGCAAGGCACTAACACTGTCCCTGGTTAATGGTGATTCCAGCTGTTCCACTCTCAGAATTACCACCAGAAGATCCGAAGTGAATGTGCCAATTTCATGAGAGAAAATCACCGCAGATTTGAACCGGTGAGAATTGCCTGTCTCTCTGCCTGTATGCCTGCCTGCCTGCCTGTCTCTCAGCCTGTATACCTGCCTGTCTCTCAGCCTGTATACCTGCCTGTCTCTCAGCCTGTATACCTGCCTGTCTCTCTGCCTGTATGCCTGCCTGTCTCTCTGCCTGTATGCCTGCCTGCCTGTCTGCCTGTATGCCTGCCTGCCTGTCTGCCGGTATGCCTGCCTGTCTCTCTGCCGGTATGCCTGCCTGTCTCTCTGCCGGTATGCCTGCCTGTCTCTCTGCCGGTATGCCTGTCTGTCTCTCTGCCGGTATGCCTGTCTGTCTCTCTGCCGGTATGTCTGTCTGTCTCTCTGCCTGTATGTCTGACTGCTTGTCTGCGTGTCTTTCTTATATTTAACCAGGTGATCTCTTTTCCAAGAGACACCTGGTCTAAAAAGCTTTTTATTAAAATAAACATAAAAACATCAACATAAAGAGTTGTATGTTGATGAACAATCGTACACAGAACACATACACACACACACACACTCAGGACTAGGAAACACATGTAAGATGCCAATAAAATCATAAACATCAAATTAAATGTATACAAATATTTAAAGGAATGGGACATTTCAAAACAATGACAACTTATAGAATATGATTCCAAACTTTTAATTCAATATTTAAATGTCTGCTTGTTATTTAGACGTGTGTTTACAAGGAAATGTCCTAGACATGCAATATGTGATTAAAGCATCTAATAGAATGTATAAGGGTAACACAACATGTTGTAGTGAATGTGAATTGTCTCTGCTGCTCACAATCCAATGTAACTCTTCTTTCAGTTTGTGGAAGGTTCATTTGAGAAGTATCTGGAACGTTTGGAAGACCCAAAGGTGATGTTCAATATTGCATATAGTCTGCATATAGTCAAAGGTGATGTTCAATATTGCATATAGTCTACATATAGTCAAAGGTGATGATCAATATTGCATATAGTCTACATATAGTCAAAGGTGATGTTCAATATTGCATATAGTCTACATATAGTCAAAGGTGATGTTCAATATTGCATATAGTCTGCATATAGTCAAAGGTGATCAATATTGCATATAGTCTACAAATGGCACATTTCTGAAGTTTGAAAAAATGTAAGTACTTGAATTGTTTAAAGTTATTTCTTAACCAGTTATTGAATATGAATATATGTGGCCACCTAGCTGAAGGCAGTGTAGCGATCCTGAGCCTGGCTCCGTGTGTGTGTGCGTGTGTGCGTGTGTGTGTGTGTGTGTGCGCGTGTGTGCACACGGCTGAGTGCTGCTGTTTCCGCAGGAGACTGCAGGCCAGGTGGAGATCAAGGCTCTATCGCTGCTCTACAGGTGAGCCCAGGGTTGCCGGTTCTATTCCTGCAGCTCTGTCTGACTTCATTGTTGTCAGAACTGTCAATCAAGCCCTGGCCGTCGTCATGGTGCAGGAGGCATGACTGACAGGTGTGTTCTGTGCAGACGGTGCTTCCAGATATATCGGTTCCCCGGGAAACCAGCCACTGTGATCTCAGAAGATGACTTTATTGACAAGGTGACGGTCTCTATGGTAACCTGACTGTTGTTGGTGTGGTGGCACAACACTAATTCTGCTGTGGTTGCCTAGGTGATGCTGTGCTGCTCCAACAACGGCCATTATGACATCGTTTACCCCCGAAACTACCCTGCATCTGCTGCCCTGTGCCAGTGTGAGTACTGGTTATACTGGTGCTGTACTGGTTTTACTGGTGCTGTACTGGTAGTGTTGCAGTAGTATTAGCATTGTAGTGTTACTGTAGCCGTGTGTGTGTGTGTGTGTAGCGGTGCTGTACCAGCTGCTGTACACGCGTGTGTTCAGCGTGGAAGAGGCGGAGCTAGCCCAGGCCCTGGAGGGCTTCCGGGTCGGAGGGCGGCGCTATAGAAACAGCCTGTCAGCCTGCAGTGATGGAGACCCTGGTTATGACTTGGCTGACAGGTACCCCCCCCCCCTTCCTCCCCCAGAGCCCTGCATTTGAGCCTGACAGCCCCTGACTTATTATGCCCCTCTGGCCTGTTTCAAGGTCATCCTCCTTATTTATATTTTAGACATGAGTTAATTAAAGTGAGAAGTGGATGATGGTCAAATAGACGTTTTAAAGTCTATTTTAAAGATCAACACGTTATACCAAGTGTTTTGTTGGCACGCTCGTTTGTTTACATCGGCATTCCTTACAATCTGGTCTTCTGTCTGAAGGCACAGACACCGCCCCTCACTGCGGTGCAGTGATGTGAATCAAGCGGCCGGCACCGGTAAAGCCAGTTGTACACGTAGGTTTTCTCCGCCTATGCATAGCTCTTTAAGTATGATGACGGCTGAATTATTGCAAGGGTTTGTACCATGGTCGGTAGGAACCTAGTGGATCAGTTTAGATGTAGCCGGGTGTGTATGTGCCACTGATGGCATGCTCATGCCTTAGTAACTTATCATTACAGCCATGACATTCCAATATCTTTAAATACTACACCAAATGCAAATGTAGGCTATTGTCCTTATATTGTTGATCTCACTGAAGACTAGTCATGACTGTATTTGATACCGTCATACTATATACGTGTTTCACCTATCTACTGGTAAATGGTACTAAATAGTAATAAAATATTATGACTATCGTCACCTTGACTGACCAAGAGAGGAAAACTAAATGATAAATGAACAGGCTCCTGTCAGAGCTGGGACCTGGCCTAGATTTGAGGCCCATGCAGGGCTCTACACCTCCCCACCTTTCCCCCCACATAAGTGGAGGGATTTCTTATTGGTCGTCTGGTTGCAGGGATGACTGGGAGGTGGGTGGAGCTGAGGAGAAGCCCCGCCCTCCAGCGGACGACTGCAAGGTGAGACGCCCTGCTGGGTTGCCCTTGAGCAGCGCACCTTAAAAGGATTAAAGATTGACTCAGCTGTTAGTCCAGAATACTGTCAGATTCAGCGGGTATCTTCTCACGGCCCTGTATCTGTTGTGCTCTGCCAACATACTGCGGTGTTGCTACATGGCCTCCAGCTATAGCATCTTTGACTCCCCCTTTAAAGGAACAGTCAGTAATTTGTAGAGAAGGCTTGTCGATCTTTTGACTACCAAAACAAACACCTCTCCCTTTGGTGGCAGAGGGTGCTTTCTCTTTAATCACTGGCTAAAGGTAAATCTATACCCTAAATATTAATCCTCATTCACCATTAATAAAGCCTTGTGAAGGCAACGTTTCCTCATAAACACACTTTAATGTGTCGACAATGTGAATCTGTGTTTAGTGCAGTTGGCACAACACACCAATAAGCATGTTTTTTGTTACTGTTAAAGCGCCTGTTACGACATGTCAGTTGTACTGATATAGGCGTCATGGTTATCTCATACTGCAAGTGCTGTGTCACTATGGATGTTTCCTCTTGGAACCTGCAGGGGGCACTAGAGTCAGGCTCCAGACTCTCCCTGCCCTACAAGGTGCTGAAGTCTCTAGACGGAGAACTGTACCGGAACCTGGAGTTTGATGTCTGGCACGACACGCGCAAAGGTACAATGTCTGGCACATTCCGTGTTTTGTGCTGGTCCGGAATACACAGGTGTTTGTTTGATGGGAAAGTATTTTGTTTTCAATTTTGTAATTCTAATGTTCTTTTATTGTATCCTATGTATGCACATTTGCCCTGTGACAAGTAGTGTCTAGGTAAAAAAATCCTAGCACTAGCCAGAACCAACACATCCGGTTTCAACTGACATGGTTTATAAGCAGAGGGGCTCCTGTTTAAACACGGACTGTCATTGGCAGTTTGTTCACAACTCCTATTGGTTCAATGGATCTGTCAGTTGACTTGCAGCATGGAGCGACTAGCTTGACAGCGAGACAAGCTAACGTGCTAACTAGAGTAGCTACCGGTATGACAGCATGTAAGGGAAATTACATCTGCTAGCTGATAGTAAAGAATGTAAGGGCAGTGGGCTTTAAGCTAAATACTTAAGTAGATCGTCTGGACATTTGCCAGACAATGTAACGAGACAATGTAGAGCAACAATTCTTTTTCTTCAGATCCTCATAGTTCTTTACCATGAGGTGCCATGTTTAACTTCCAGTGACCAGTATGAGGGAGTGTGAGAGCGA
>JAODOY010000204.1:0-13957 GCA_025399855.1 Forbesichthys papilliferus | reverse complement strand
GACACTCTGAATGTACTAAATCATGCGCTCCGCACTCCACTCCTCACTCAAGCCAAGTGCAGGAATGGAGGGAGAGATGAACAAATTTAAAAAGTCATGAACAAATGCATAATATAACTATATCGATATAAACGATATTGTCAAATTTGATCTCTTTTGAAAACATTCCGGTATATCGCCCTACAGTCAAATCAAATAAAAACTTTTAAAAATGTGGTAAATCTTCCCCAAAACACCTGCTTGAGTTTGTGCTACCACACAGATGGTTGGTCATTTTTGAGAATGCTTGCTAACTTCGAGCTCAAATCAAAACAATGGCTGTTTCTCAATTCCAAGAACGCTAGGAATTACGTTCTTGCCAAGTGTCCTTCTGAGAATAGTCTTGCAAGAACGCGACGACAGATCTAGCATGAGATGCATATTTTTCGTTCCAGGCTATTGCGCAATACCTAAGGATGACAATACTGAACGCTTGATAGCCGGAGGCCTGTAAGCGTGACCTCACATCTACGAAATCATTGTAGAAAAATTTTAACTAGACTCCATCTTGATAAATCGACCACATATTTGAAGTTAAAACATATATATTCTTGCTTTAAAAACCCTTAAAACAGCATTTTGGGACACAATAACAGTAGAAATTCAAATAGTATAGCTAGAATTGTTGTGTGTTTTCTCGACTTCCATTGCCGCTTGTTGATTCGAAATGCATTCTGAGATATTCCGCGGACGTTCACACACCAGTCACAACTGGATGCATCCTTGATAAAAACCGTGAATCGATAACACTTCCTGGTATTTTATCCGTGGTAGGCTAGCTGTGAACTTGTGAATTTAAAGAATACTTGACTGTGAGTGATGACGTTTCACAAAAATGCAAGAACAGAAAATAATGCATATTGAGAAGCAGCCAATATTCCTCCGCTGCGCCACCTCACACGTTATAATGCATTCTAAAGCAGAGTGTAGTACTGGTAGTACTATGGATTTGTTGTTGTTACCAGTGTTTGCCACTTTGTTTGTGTTCATATTTACAGAGCCAGCCAGGGCTGTGTAGAAGTATCGGATTATATTTTCGGCACGCACAGAGAATGGTAAAATAGCGACATGTGAGGAGATATTTGGTAAATTTGACAAAAGTGTATTAGCTTACAAATAACTTGCAATAGCTGACTATACCTTTAATTTTCCATTTCAGACATGTTATAGCAGACAATTGGCTTTTTCAGGGGAGGAGCTGGATAACTGCAAAACAACCACCCTTTGAGATTACAGACATTTACCATAAATCTCTATTCACAATTCTTTAAGTGGCCCGTCTCCTCCCTATAATGTCTCTGATTATATGCAATGTGGCGAAGGTATGATTATCAATCTGCTGGAGCTAATTAGCTAATTAAGCAGCCTATCCCGGTGAACCAACCAGCCTAGACAAACCACGGCCAACAGGTGTATGCACTTTATCAGGCTATCGCTTTCGACAGTGATAACGTGCGGATATATACGAGTGCCAGTCCATTGAGATGCTCAGCACATGTTCTCATTCTTAAAGCTCTCTATGTAATGGCTCATGCTTTCATATGGAAAAATGTTCTTTCTTTGAAAGAAACAGATGGCCCATCTCTCGGCCCAAAGAACACCCCTGAGTCAAGAAGTCATCCATTTTCAAATTTGGAAAGCTGTTTTGTGAACGTGAAATAAGTTCCAAGATTAACCAAAATTACCGGCTGCTTGAAATGTTCAAAAGTTCTTGTATCAGGGCCAGCAAATTCTACAAGCATCTGGACGGGTAAGACTGAAATGTAAACGAGACAATAACGGTTGCTCCAATTTGGAATTTTAACAACGAACATATAACATCTTTGACTTTGAACTTTGTAATGTTCTGCATTAGTGCAGAATGAAATAGAGAGGAGCTGTCTGTGGCAGTGCTAAAATGTAAAGGAATGAAAGCACGGCAATGGTGTGGGATATGCGCTGTGTGTGTGTGTTTGCATACGTTCTGTCCCTTGTCGTATCCCCTCACGTACCCTTGGTGCCCGCCTAATGTCAATGTTTGTACATATAACACAGTACACAGCCCACAGTAGTTGACTGTTGAATTAGTAATGAACCCAGCGTGTGCGCGCGTGTTTGTGCAGAAAACCTTGACTTAGGTCCCGATAATGCACTCCATAAATCCCTGTGTCAGCCATGTGTCAGCCCCTGATGGCAGAGCAGGCCAATGAGCTGTGATGTTACAACGTGTCTGTGTGGTCACACCGCTTCTGTTTTGGACCGGAATGGGAATGTAGTGAATATGATTTACACTTAACAGGTTATCCATTTTATGTGTCTGTCTGACAAACATGTGCTCCCTCTACTTTACAAGGAGAAGCAGTACGTTGCGGTTCACGTTTGTAATGTATTCTAGCCTGTCTGTCTGAAGCATTAGTGTCGCATAAGCCCAGGGTTAACCAATTCTTTGGAGAATGCATGAGTGAGTAATGAGCCAATGACTCCCAAGTAATTCAGAGAAGACGTATCACCAAGTGAAATAGAGCTGCGCTCTCATGAGCTCTGTTGATTAACGGCTGAATACGTTAAATAATAGTTAGAGATTGAGTTGAGCTTGCCACGCATGTTCCAACATGGTTGAACTTAACGGCTGAATACGTTAAATAATAGTTAGAGATTGAGTTGAGCTTGCCACGCATGTTCCAACATGGTTGAACGGGTTAGCGTCAGTATTAGATGAATAGTGACGTTTGCTGTACAACTAGTCTCCTCATCTCCCATGTTTGATTCCAGTCGCTGCCTCTGACCCTGTGTCGTTTGTATTAACCAATAAGAAACTTCCAAATGTGCTCATTAATTCGCCGTCTGGCTATTTAATGAATTTACGGAGGGCCCCTGCATTCTCCAGGGGAAATTGGCCATGGGACGTCTTTGTGTTTCTATTATTTCTCCAGTGAATGTGTGAAATTAGGCCCTTTACTGCTACTTGTTGTCCCTCCCACCACTTCAAGGGCTCAGGCATCAGCGGTATCTTGACACATGTAAACAAGTGGCTGGGTTACTTTGCAGAAATGAGCTGGCTCTGAGCAGGCTTTGGGCAGATGCATGCGCTATGGCCTTTGATGTGAAGACTTGGCAGTAGTCTTAACTCCCATCTTGGAACGCAGGCGCCGCACATCGACATTCCCAATTTGTGAATAAGAACTATCGTTTGTTCCCTTAGTTTTCACTCAGTGGATTTGAAATGGCACCTCTGGAGTGGAAGGCCCACACAACTCGTTGGATTTGTTACAGTGTGTGCCGCGAGTACGTGGATTGTCAACAGCCTGCCCTGTTTTCACACTGGCTCAAATTGAAAGCTTCTGGAAACCCAGAAAGCTGTTTTTAGTTAATGTGGCTCATTAGAGCTATCTATTGGGACTGTGTGGGTGTGTACAGACTACACACTTGACAGACTTGATATCCCTGACTATCTCACACTGTCGGTTTTGTTCCACCAGGGTTTAGGTGGTGTATACAAAACACCGTAAACTGCGCATGTTCCGATGTAGCGCGGCTCTCGCTGTGCAGCATCCGCAACAGACGAATGTAGCACACAATTATGTCATTTCACTCACAGTGAGGTGACGCTATCTTGCCCGCCCACACACACACACACACACGCACAGACAAGACAAGACACCGACCATCTTTCCACAGTATTCATTGTTCCATAATGCATTGGCTGTGGCATGGATAATGCATGGCCGGTGTATCGCCCATACTCAAAGGAACAAAGAGCTACTATACATCTGCAATGATTAATGTTGTGTCTGTGTGTGTCACGAGAGCAACATGACTGCTACACTGACTCAGCTCAGTCACTCTGGATCTGCCTATGACGGGGGAGACTGTGTGTGCGTGTGTGTGTGTGGAGGAAGGGCACCATAAGTCAAAACATCTTTCCATACACTTGCAGGATATTACTTCTTGACTGATGATCTACCTGCTGTTGTGGAGGGATGAAACACACACACACACACACACACACGTGCGTCTGACTGTGTGTGTGCACGCGTGTGTCTGGGGGAGGGGAAGAAGGAAGGCTTCATCTCTCCTGCTGGAGAGCTGCAGAGAGCTCCGTGGGGAGCATCTTTGATTTCCCAGCCTCAGTCAATGTGGCACACCTCTCTCTCTCTCATTTCACAGTCCCCAAACCCCGTTCATACCGCAGGCACACTCTCTGTCCATCCATCGCTCACTCTGCCCTGTCAGTTCACATCCTCTCCTTCTTTTCCTCCCCACCTCCCTCCCTCTCTCTGTATTCCTGGCAGGTCTGACACTTCTTTGTGGTCAGTTAAAGTGTCGTGTTTGTCCCGTGCGTCGGCTGCCCCCGGGCAAAGACACTTCTGCCCGCTGCCGTTTAAGGCGCCCATTTACATCTGCCTGCTCGTCTGCAGGAGGGACAGTCCTGTCCTTGAAGCATGCTGCTTGATCTAGAGATTGACTGAAGCATACTGTATGGATTCTCTGAAGTCATCTGCACTAACCTGTCACATGCCTCATATACAGCATGATGTGTTTCTACAAACACATGCCCAATCTGAATGCATTGGTTTAGCTATCGCATCTGTGTAAAGGCAGAAGATGGGTATTGAGCTACTTCGGTTTATAGACGGGCTGCTTGCCTACCGCTGGCTTGGTTGGTGTGCACGTCTACAGTATGTGATTGCTTATTATTTGTGACATCACAAACGGCAAGCGTAATTGCATCTCAGGACCGTCTGCCTTCTACCTGAGGTTTAATCATCCAGTTAGCTAAACACCCGTCTTTACAGTACTGAATACAGCAAATGAAAGGCCAATTATTGAATGATAACGGTACTAGTTCAACCGTGCTGAAAGAACGTGATGACTCTACTGTGCATTTAGATGACGAGTACCATCTGTTGAATTCAAAGGCCCTATGTTGTACTGTGTGTTCCTAAATATAGCATCCAACTATAGGTACAATTACATTTAGTCTTAACAATCTGCTGTTTACAATCCATCCCCGCACATTTCTGCTAACCCAGGTCAGATCACCCTCAAACATTGATTGTAGTTTATTAGCGAAACCAGAGAATACATTTACAGCTGTTAGTCACATTTTCATTCAAATGTATCCCTGCACGTGGACAAGTGGCAAACACATTGGATTCATTCAGGCAAGACCAGCTGGATTTTACCACCTCTTTCTTCCTCCTTAGCTGGAGAGGTCAGGCAAGTTCATAGCAAACTTTCTCTCTCTCTCTCTCACTCACTCACTCACTCACTCACTCACTCACTCACTCTCACACACACACACACACGCACACACAAGGCTTGTACGTCAAGGTGTCCACAACCCACCTCTGGTTATTCCCTTCAGCTCTCACTCCTCCCTCACCTCCTGTTTGCCTGTGCACCTTCTCCCTCCTCAGCAGTAGTGCAGATCAGAGTGCTCCAGCTATGACAGCCTGTCCAAGTGAATCCACCTTACCCTGCTCTGCACACAATCCTGCTTTACACCCATGCTGCTTCCCCTTGCCTCTCTCTCTCTCTCTCTCTTGCTTTTCATTCATCTACCCATCTACGCATGTTGTTTTATGCTTCATGCACATTTTTTTCACCAGTTTTTCGTTTGTATCCATACTCTATTACAATTACTCTATTACTGTTTTGCTATGCATCTATTTTTAATCTGTTACTTTCTGTCTACTTTGTTTAACTTTCTAATTCAGTGTGTTTGTATCTGTACAGGCTCTTTCCATGATTATGTGTATCGTTCCTTTGTTTCGTCCTTCCATTGTGCTTCCATCTGCTCTCTAAACTCCTGTACACGCTCTTTAGTTCCCTTACAGAACATCACAGGTGTTTTTATCTCAGGCACCTGAACCCATGCTGTTTTATTCATTTCTGTTCCTGGCATACTTCCTCACTTACTTATTTTCCTTTCTATCTGCCCCCTGACCTTATCTTCCTCCTCCTCCTTTTCCTCTCCCATCTCACGTTGCTATGGCGGCGGCCCCTTCCTGTGCTGTAGCCCTGCGTTGGCCCTTCCATCCATCAGTGGCTGCTCCTGTCCTCTCCCATTGCCATGCATATGTCTCAAACACTAATAGCTGTCCCTGTGTCTCCATCCCTGTTGCTTCATCTGTCTCTCTCCCTGACCCCCCACCCCCACACACACACACACACCAGTCGTCTCACCCATCAGCCTTATCTATTTTTTCTTCTCTCCTGTGTTTTTGTGCTTTTCGTAATGAAACGTTCCGTTCCCTTCAAACCCAAAGATCATTCATCTTCATTTTCCTCTGTTACGTTTGGCCCGTCTGTTCATTAATCTTCTGCTCGCGCTCTCCGTCGCTTTTCCTCTTATCTATCATCTATCTGCTTCTATCTCGAGCCCCTTATGACTCCAAATCGTTGCCTTTCAGATTAAGCTCATTCCTACCCGAAATCTATGCTGGAGCTCTTTACCTGTTCATGTGTATGCACTACCCCTGTGTAAGGAGGTTTATAAAGGTTCTATGCTATTATTGGAGAGTTGGGAGGCTCCAGCTGGTGATTTTCCAAACTGTTTTCCTGACTGGAAATAGCCTATATATTCCTAAATCACACACGTACAAATACAATCTGTGAAATGATGGATGAATTAGACTGAAAAACATTTAAATAACTGCAAACAGTAACACACTAGTGACATAATTTCCAAACATGGGAAGTATGTTTGACCTTACATAAATAAGCCTGTCTGGCCTGTTGCTTCAACATCAGACAAGCAACAATCTAACAGACAGACTAAGCATCTGACATTTTTAACTAACAGCATCTAAGGAACAGTAGTCTCACGCGGGTGGTCCTTATCTCTCACCTGGATAAGAACGCAGCGGTCTCCAACACCGGCCTCAAGGCTTAACCGTGCCCTCGTCGCATCCCTTCTCTTGAGCCACATCTCAAAGAAGACAGCTGACAGCACATGAACATAAACTGCGTGTGCTCTACATCTGTAGCAAACGTTTAATTTTCTCAACTTCACACTGGATTTATGTCACACGTCTTGGCAATTACGTTGTAGACACTATCGCCTACCTTTACTTGGCTAGTCTTCAAATTTGCCATCGTCAGCATTCGGAATCGGTGATAGAATATTTCCACAGGGAAATTATCTCCCTGTAGAAATGTAGCCAAAATATATCTGCACTTGTCTATTTCTTGCAAATAGATTTTAACTGGTAATTGGTATAGAGAACATCCCAATAATTGTGTGTTATACACAACAATGGATGCTGCAAAAGTAATTTTTGAACACATACTACTAACAGCAATTCCATATCTATCTAAAAATTCTATATTTCCATTTCTGTACATGTTTTTTTGTACAACATTAGCATGACGACTTCATATTAAGGTAAAGCCGCTGCCTAGTCTAATGTTAGAGAAACGTTTGGTCTCTCCATCTGCACTTACTGAATAGGCTGTGTTGTCTGTGAGTCTATTGGACACTCGGGGGCTACTGCATGCACTACAAACACAAGGCTGTACAACTGTCAACTCTTGACAGCTGAGAGGTTTCATGGCAACCTGAAGAAACCCCTAATTCTTCTCAGAATGCTTAGTATGATTCAAATCCATAAAGAATTTTATCCGCACAACATTTCCTCTGCAGTGTTATTATGAATCAGGCCAATATATTACAGTGTCACTTGTGGTGAATGACAAATGGACTCATAATGGGGGAAATATACCAGCAACTTTGTAACTGTGTTATACTATCCACTATTAGTAATATTTTTCTTGTCATTGTATTCTTGGTGACATCACATACAAGCATGCCACATTTACACTGCCATGGTTTGTCTTAACAGGTCGCATTTACATGCAGAGTATAAGGTTTCCTTTTGTCACTGGTATAAATTAGTTGTTGTCTTAGCAAGGACATTGTTATCTTCATTGGCCTGCATTATAGCAGTTAGCAAGGACAGTGCTAAGGCTTCTTTAGTCATCTCCCATTAGCAGCCAGTTAGGTCTGGCCTTCCCTTCTCATTACTTTGACAGACAGCACGCAGAAGAGCCAAGCTTCGAGGACACACACACAGTAGAGAAAGATAGTCCTTTTCTAACACATTTAATGCACATTTAAAAAGTGATTACTATAACTTACAGCGTATATAGGCCTACAACTCAGCATTATCTAAAATGCCTGTATGACGTTCTATAACTGGCCTTACAGTATTGCATATACAAAGACAGCTTGTATACATATAATGTAGTCTACATAGCCACATTCTTAACTGCATGACTGTAAGTCCCAAGATTTTCTTCATCATGGATAGACACTGACACACACGAACACACCACACAAATTCAGCCACAGAATGCAATAGAAAAAAGTTGAGAAGAATGTGTCTCAAGTGTTCCTCTGTCATGCCTTTGGTCTCCATTTCCATCCTGAACATAATGCACGTGTGCTTGTTCTTCACTAGTGTTCACAAATGTTTAATGTTGTTTTAGAGTTATTGTGGCATTATCACAATTCAGATATCCTGTACAGTGTCTTTAGGTAATCAAATAATGTATCTGTGCTAACCACAATGCACCTGGACTGGTTGACATTTGTTATACTAGTATTTTCTAAGAACATAATATAAATCCACATTAAAGTGTGTAGGTATTACTCATACAGGACTTATACACCAAATGGTGTTTTCAAGTGGGTATGGAATTGGAAGATTGCTACAGTATATGAATTCTCAAAACACTGCCACTTTCCATCTCGCAACTACTGTATACAAGGAAGACAGGAGGTTCTAAACTATAAATAAGTTTATCGGCTCAGGAATGGGCTAATAAAGAGGCCTCCTCTATAATGCAATGTAATGTAATGCGATGTAGTGTAATGTAAGAAACATCATTTAAATGTATCATTTTTGGCCAAATGATGAACGAAAATTCTTGCTAGTGGAACTAATTTCATATCCCTTATTGAGATCGATTGTGAAGGCTAAGAGGAAAGAAAGGAGGTTGCCAGATCAAGGGATATCAAAAATAGCTGTAGGTCTTGATGCCATGTGCTAACAGATGAAAGAGCGAGAGAGGGAAATTAGAGTGCGAGAATGAATAAGGGAATGGAGTTGGCGGCTCAGGGGACCGAACGCCGCACCAATCAACACCTCCTGATTGCCTCAGGTGTCTCACGGGAGGGATCGATCTGGGCGGGGGCGACAAGGAGGAGAGAGAGCGAGAGAGCGAGAGATCTGATCCAAACAAGCATTGCAGAACACAGAGGGGCTGTCACGTTGTCCGACACCTCTCTGCGGGCCTGCACGCACAAATGAGTGAAGCTGACACAAGGGGAGGCTTGCTGTTTAGCTGGGGTCAGGCGTCGCCCACGCTAAACAAACAGTCCCACAGGCTGCCCAAGGCCCTGCGTACTAACCCATCTACATCCCCATTAAACTGCCAGGCAACACAAAGACGCATTTCATATTAATGACTGCCAGTTTAGCCGGTGTTTACTAACTGCTAACTGATCATCACTAATCACATAGCACGTATTCACGAAAGCCTTTTCAGTCATGATGATTTCATAATCATGTGTGCGCTCCGACATTGGTAGGAGAAGTACACAGTAGTGTTGCCTTTCCTCAACCAGTTTTATGTTAAAGGACCACTACATTCCTAAGGGAAGTTACTTTTCGTTGAAAAATATGTGAACAGCTCTATAAGTGAGCGGCAGCTGCCCTCTACAGGTTGAACACTGGCTATTGCAATTGGAATGTGTTGCTGCTATAAAGTGGCTGCTAGCGGTTTCTCTTCACGTTAAAGCTCTTATTTCACACTGATATCAGATGGAGCGCTCTACTTCAACAACCCTGTGTTGTTTCTACTGGACATGAGGTTATCTGCTTGGTGTGCCGTAATGCATCCAGGTTGCAGACATCTGTACCCAACCCTTAAGAGGGTACAGGAGAATAACCTCTACCTGCTTGCGAACAAAAACTGCTTAATGGAAGTTTAAGCTTTGTTGAGCCAACAAGAAATGTGTCTTCTGCTTTTGACCCATCCTTGTACTGTGGGCCTTGGGCACCGACAGTCAGCACCCATGACACCTATAAACACCCCCTCTACTTAGTTCCAACATACATGCAAGCTAAATACATTGTAGCTTTACGAAGCTACTAAACATCTGCACACTAGTCATAACATCAAGCCATTAACTGGAAATGCAGCAGCTAAGAGACACCTGCTATAGATTTATGTTTCATGAATTGGCCTTAGGTGTTTGTCATGCCCATATTTGTAATGATTTGTTGCAAGTTAAGCATGCCTATTGAGCCGTGGAACAAAACAAAGCCTTACTGTGTCTGTTCACTTCTGTACATTGAGGCATTCCTCCAAGTGCTTCTTAGTCAGAGTTCCCTCATCAACACAAGAGGCATGGGTGCAATAAAGAGAAACGGTTGACCCGATTATCTGGTCTTGGACTCAATCTACATCCACACAGCACTAGCCATGAATTCTAAAACTGATTGAGAAGGCCTCAATGTGTTCTCAGCCTGCCATGGTTTGAGCCATGTCTGTGTTCAGATGACCCTAACATGATAGCAATCAATGCTCTCCCCTCCATCTACCTCTCTGGCGTCTCTCTCGCTCTGCCCGTCTTTCTTTTTCAAGGTCAGTAATGAATAATAAATATCTCATTTACATCCTCATCAAAGTCCGACGCCATCTCCATTTCAGTAGCTGACAGCAGTTCACCTCCGATTCATTGTGAGGGGATGTGGACGTCAGGGGATAGGAAGCCTGGTTTATTGTGTTTCCTTCCTCGCCGCCTGCAAACAAACACAAGCGCAAACTGCAGAATGAGTCACTGTGATTCCTGAATGTCTTCCCCGGCAGAACAACTAGCCGATGTGTTGGCGACAAATATAGTGCTTGTCTAACTGACTGCTGGCTTCAAAACTGAACAGAAACAGAATGTGTCATGATGCATAGTCACAAGACTAAAACTAAATGTGTTTCTGTCTTGTGAGCCCCTGAAACCTGAAACTACTTTCCATACCATTGGTTTGTGAGATATCACATTTGATTGTCAGCTTACTGTGGCCACAGGCAGAGATACCATAGGTTCAAATGTCAAACTTGATCACACTCCCATCTACAGTACAGTGTACAAATCATCCATTATACGTGAGTGGATAATAGGCTAAATCCCTAAATCAACATATTCAAGGGTTAATCCCAGTGTAAGACATTTCCCAGAGATGTGGAGGCAAGTCAGTAATTCCAAACCTTGTACAATACATTGTCTTTATCGAATTCTAAACTGTATCTTGTATATCTGAACTGTAGCTTAAGTTAAAAAAGTTTAAACTTTGCACTTGGTGATTGGCCTTCTAGAAGAGACCTTCAACTGAGGACCAGAAGATAGGGATTTTATTAACTATCAAGTGGACATGGGTGGGTGTGGGTTGTGTATGTGTGTAAATGTTAATGATTTCACAAATGGAAGGATGGTTAAATGAAAGCCACATAAAATGTCAATCGTGCATGCGGACGTATACGCGTGCATGTGCGCACCCTTTTTTCCCTCTCTTCACATTCCATTATCACATCCGTCGTTATCATCCTTCCCTCCCTCCAATTGTCTCTACATTTCTCTCTCTCTCTCTCTCTCCCGCCCTACTCTCGCACCACAATTATAACCCCCATTAATTATGAATCAGACCCGGATGAACGGGCGAAGCCGGTGCGACGTGTCAGTCCGGCAGCTCACCGCGGCGACCTTAGCGAAGCCACCTCAACCGCTGTCAATTTTCTACTCATTAATTCAGGTCACAGCCAGAGTCGGGGGTGGTGGTTGTGGGTGGAGGAGAGGCGGGCTTTAAGGATAGAGTTGGTGGAGCAGGCACAGTATAGCTGTAATTATTCAACATGATTAGTAGTGATAATAACAGCATTGCGCCCTGCACCCCTTTGCGCAAGACGCTGGATTTGGAACAGCAAATGAATCAGATGTGGAAACTCTACTTGACTCTTTCTGGCACTCACTCCTGGTTACATGCTCACTGACAAAACAGTTTGATTGAGACCAGCTTTCAGAAGAAGGAATGAAATGGTGGCCGACGGTATCAGTAGAAAAGATGGTATGACGGCATTTAAAGACTCAATATAATTTAGTTTTCAAGAAACCAGATTGTAAATAAGATTTCAATGTAATTGTGCCCAAAAACACCAGATAATGACTTGAGATTCCATTGACTCGTATAGATCATTTGATATTGGACATCATTACCCTGTTCTTTCAGCACAGTATGGGACAATCCAACATTGTGTCCCACTGTGTACAGTGTATAGCCACCCCCAAAATGTGTCTGTGTTGGAAAACCGTTTGAAAACTGGGCAGGTGAGGTTGGGGGGATTTAAGGGAGGGCAGGGGAGTGAACTGTGGATGAGCAAGACTAAATGCTCTGGGGCACCACAGCCACAGTTGGTCCTGCTGTTTGCAACTCTATTAAAGACTAGCGTTGTAATCAGCGAAAGATAAAATGAAGGCTGCATCCTCTGGCAATTTGCAGCTTGAGGGACTTTTTGAGTTTGGCTCAGTCTTTGTAGGCATACTGTATGCATATTTCTGTAGCAGTGGAGGACAGAATTTGGGAATCTATGTCATATTTAATGTTAATCTTTGATCATTTAAATACATTTTTGTTAAATTATGTACCAATTCCCCCTGGTTGCATGCTTTGCTGTTTCATTACTAAAGAAAAACAAAGAAAAGTGCAGACCTATCCTATATATTTTTCGTGATTCAGATAAAGCCATACGGAACATTAACTTTCTCTCCTCTAAACTCTTTAACTTCAACTCCAATACTTCTTACTTCTCATGGCAGCTTACTAATTAGCAACATGTCTTCCAAGTCTCTGTTTGACTCTCTCTCTCTGTCTCTCTCTGTCTCATGGCCGAGTGCTTACATGTTGTTGTTGTCTACCAAATGACACCTAACAACCCTGGTGCTCTCCATCCACCCACACTGACATGCCGGGTGGCAAGATTGCTCAGTCAGACGAAAGAGTCGACAAAAGCAATTAGCGCATCTATTATTAAGCAACGCCATGTTATTACATGTCGTACAGGATAACTGGCTAGTGTAAGTGGGGAGGAAGAAATAGGTGGTAAAGATTGTGTGTACACTGTGTACACTGTGCGTTTTTAAAATATACCATGGAGACATTATAAAATGAGAAAATATAACTAGATTCGAAATTAACAAAAATACTTCAATATAAAAGTATAAAAACATGAAATGTATCTCAAATCAATGAGACATCGGGGGTTCCTCACACACACTGAAAACCACTGCCAGAGCCCTGAAGGCCAGGGTAAACTAGCCATTTTGCAAGTCAAATGCAAGATCGACTGCACACAATTCATACGATTAGGCCATAACACAGGAAATGTTTCATCTTGGCCAGTTAGGGATTAAGTACGTCACTCCTACACTAGGTTGTATACCATGCAGATGGCTAGGCTAGCATTAGCATCTTAATCCTAATCATCACAGTTATCTGTTGTGCTGATAGCCATCACGGTGCAAGCCAATTTCAACAGGGCCTGCCATCTAATCTCAAAGCCACCTGGTTTGCATTTAAAGCACCTGCAATCACTGGAAGCTGTGGACAATATAAGATGACACTACAAAAGAACATGGGCCCTATTTTAACGGGGGGGCGCCACACCCCAAGGGCCCTGCATAGCAAAAAACAGACTATTCCTATAAAAAAAAATATATATATATATATATATATATATAAGTAAAAAACATTGAGGGCGCTCATTGGTCCTCATTTATCAATCTAACATTGGAACCAGTGCAGATCCAAGTGCAGAATTAATCTTACGATAGCACTCACGTGTGATTTATGAAACCGTTCGTATCTCGCCAAACAAGCGT
>JAODOY010000203.1:0-13959 GCA_025399855.1 Forbesichthys papilliferus | reverse complement strand
GACCCAGGACTAGGTGGAGAGATTATATCTCCACATTGGCCTGGGAACGCCTCGGGATCCCCCAGTCAGAGCTTGATGATGTTGCTCGGGAAAGGGAAGTTTGGGGTCCCTTGTTGAAGCTGCTGCCCCCGCGACCCGACTCCGGATAAGCGGAAAAAGACGGATGGATGGATGGATGGACTTTGGAAAGATGTTGCATTTACTATATTACCATATTGCACCTAAACAGTGAGAACAACTTCAACTGTGAAATGTATCTTAATACTTTTCATGTTGATATTTCCCTTTCACCCTGTA
Organism: Forbesichthys papilliferus; assembly: GCA_025399855.1. NCBI lineage: Eukaryota > Metazoa > Chordata > Actinopteri > Percopsiformes > Amblyopsidae > Forbesichthys > Forbesichthys papilliferus. The sequence goes on along the minus strand of JAODOY010000203.1, from coordinate 13,662 downwards.
GTGAGTTCAACGTAATGCGCAAAATAATAATTTGTGATTATATTGTTTTTGTAATTGTTAGGAGCCAGCATTGAATACACGATAAAAATGTGATTAATTGCACAGCCCTATATAGACACACTCCTGTGTTAGCAAAGAGCCTACTCTACGATATATCTTCTGATTCTTTAGTATTGAATACTGAAAGCCAAAGGCAAAACAATACTTGACAATACAATTAAACAAAGAAATACTTCGATCAAATGGATTTCACTTTTATTAAAATGCCTAAAAGCAATGTATTGGTCAAAATCCAGACTCACTTGAACATTTAGTGTTTTGAGTCAGGGTTTTCTTGTATGACTACTGACCTAGCCTGTGAAGACATGGCCATTTCAACTGGCTGTCTGCCGTATACCTCAGTATGTGTCAGGGTGCATGCTAGCAAATTAAAGTCAGTCATAGCTTCAGTAAAAAATAAAAAATAAAAAAAAACACATTCCTAAAGAACGAAATATTTTGCGGCTCGAGGGAGATCCTTCGGCTTTATCAGAAGTGACTGGTGTGGTCAGGAAGCGGGGAAGGGGAAGGGGGGGTGTGAGTGTACAGCATGTCTATACGCAATGTGGGAGGGGTTGTGGCGGGAGGGGGTGCAGGCATTGCGTGAACATTCCTCCATGCTGACTGCCTTTGACACATGGTAATAATTAGGGTCACGGCGAGAGAGAGAGAGAGAGAGAGAGGGGGGGGGGATGGCGAGAGACAGGGGGAGAGGACCTCGGTCGGTGAGAGCAACTTGCTATTTTCGAGAGAATTGCTCCACTGGAAGGATCCAGAGTATCGGCCTGTTCTTGCTAAAAACAGCTCCCTGTGAATGTGTATTGTTTGTGGCCCCCCAACTCACATATTCTCTGTCCTTATTGTCCCCGACCACAGAGCACAGCTATTGCCAAGGGCCAGAAACCACAGCATTGCACTATGGGAACTGATCCAGGAGAACGGGTGGTAAAACACACACACACACACACACACAAACACACACACACACACACATACGCATGTGTTATGCCTAGAAAATAACTTTAGCCCAGGTTACAAACTACTGAAGCTGTGACTCAGCTTCCCTGAGAAGAGAAGAGAAGGAGGAGAGGAGGGAACATTTTGGAAATAATTATGATTTAAATGAATATCGTATGCTGACTCATCTCCTGAGTATTACTTGTCAACGTGCTTGCTCAAGGATTTAGGATTGCATTTTTTAGGATGTGCAGGACACACAAATAACACTATAGCTTTTCTGCTATTCTGCAACACTCTGCAGTAAAAGTGTTTTTCCTGACGCCGTGTTAACGGCTTCTCCTATTCTATCGCTCTGTTCAACTCCCTATCCTCTGTAGCCTAGCAGCGCTGTGACTCCTCTCTGATTCCTAGCTCTTCAACACATAACCTGTTCCTTCTTATCTCAACCCCCCTCCTCCCCAACCCAACATAAGAACTCTGCGTCGGGGGTCTATTTTAAGCACCTGTTGGTGGAGGGAGCCCAGACCGCAGCTGTCCTGCTGTCAGTCAGTCCTACCCCGTCTTCACCCCAAGCACGACTCTCACCTCATGGGTGTCGGGGACAAAGCCCCCCTCTTCCCCCTCCAGACACATACACCAACACACACTACACCAATGGTTCTGGAAGTACAAAGTCACCCCTCCTTCCCAAGTTCCCACTAAAATGCAAACAAACTAAATGATTTTTGAGTTTGTTATAAAGGTATAGTCCACTATTGCAAGCTAGTTGTAAGCTAATACACTTTTTGTCAAATTCACGAAATATCTCCTCTCATTTCGCTACCTTACCATTTGTCTGCGTGTTGAAAAGATAATCGGGTACTTCTACAAAGCCCTGGATCCATAAATAGGAACATAAACAAAGTGGCGAACACCGCTAGCATAAACAAAGCCATAGTACTATGCTTTGCTTCACAGTGTGATTCGATCGGTGGAGTGGCGCCGCGGAGGGATATTGTTTTGATTTGAGCTTGAAGTTAGCAATCGTTCTCGAGAATGACTAACCCTCCCATTAAATATATTTGACACAAAATTTGACCCTGGGTCAAAAGTCAAAAGTGGACTATTTTCATTAGAGAGACAACACAGGTGTAGCTCATATAATTAATTATGTTTATATTTCATTAGGTAAACCTGTGCACCAACCAACAATTGCAATGTATTGATAGCTTCTCTATATACTAACCTGACACTATTACTAACCTGACACGCCAGAGGAATTGTTGTCACAAGTCCATCTGGGGAGCCGTACATTGAAACTGTTGGTGAATGGCTATATTGTATTTTCAAAAAAATACTTGGCAGTTGATTGGATGAACCATCTGTTCATGCACCATAGCTATAAACTCAATATTGATTGGAAAACCATACCTGTATAGCTATGAACACAACGTTGATTGGAAAGTTCCGTTGCTACTCGGACATTAAAAATGTCCGAGTAGCAGTAAAAATGCTTTCCAGACTGATTCTCACGGCGAAATTAACCTGAAGCTTGCGAGATGTAGATGGTCTCGCGAGCCTATACTAATACAACATGGATCATAGTTATGAACTAGAGTAGACGGTGTACACCTCTGTGAAAAGGCTCCAGGTGTTGGGTTTGAGGTACGAGAACCTGGCCTGCCCCTGTTGTCATTGATGATGTGCAGGGTTAGGAAGGCTAACAAGAGCAGAGAAACCCAACCCTGCCAACCCCTTAACCTCCCATCACACACACACACTGGAAGAAACACTGACTCTATGTGTCTGTGTATGCATGTGCATGTGTGCGTGTGTGTGTGCATGTGTGTGTGTGTGCTCTGAATACTCAACACTCTCTTCTCAAACCATTCTAGAAAGATCGATCGCATCCACACTGTCTGTCACCACTCTCTGTGCACTAACACACACACACACACACACACACACACATGAATTACTTACTGACTGACTGACTTACTTATTTACTGACCTACTAACTTACTTACTTATTTACTGACTGACTGACTTACCTACATATTTACTGACTGACTGATTTATTTACTGACCTACTGACTTACTGAATGACTGGCTGACTTGCTGGCTGACTTACTGACTTACTGACTGACTGACGTACTTACGTACTGACTTACTTACATACTGACTGCCTTACTTACTTACATACTGACTGCCTTACTTACTTACTTACTGACTGACTGACTGACTGACTGACTTACTGACTGACTTACTGACTGACTGACTTACTGACTGACTGACTGACTGACTGACTTACTGACTGACTGACTTACTTACTTATTTACTTACTGACTTACAGACTTACTTACATACTGACTGACTGACTTACTTACTTATTTACTTACTGACTTACAGACTTACTTACATACTGACTGCCTTACTTACTTACTTACTTACTCTTAATCATTTTTTTAATTAATAGTGAAGATGTTTAAAGATCAACATCAGTTGACAGAAAGATTGTGGGGGGTTCAGTGTAAGGATAGAAATAATACATATCACGTCATCATATCTCACATCACGCCAAACCAAATTAAACTGAGTGTGTGTGTGTGCGTGCACTCTTGTGTGTATGTTATTGTCTTCATTCTGTAAGTGTAAGCATGTCTTTATGAATGCATAATGACAATGCATATGTATTGTTTCTCTAAAGACAACTATGTGTGACATTTGACTACTAGAACCTCAATGGATCAGGCAGCAGTTGTATTTACATCTGTGCTAAGCTGTAAAATGTATATGAATGTTTATAGAAGAACATATTGGAATGAAATGTAGCTGTCTAGATACATGCAATTAGTAAGAAAAAGAGCTTTTCTAAAAGTAATAAGACAATATACATGGTGTGCTACATACCGTATATGAGGCAACAATACTAGAACTGTTCATATGGGCTTTGATCAGCTTGCTATTATTCATTCCCACCTATAGTGTTGAAATCAGCCCTGACAGTTGAATCGGTATGTGTTGTGGAACCCAAAGCCAATATAAAATGATGATGAGATCAGACAATAGACTATTCAGTCTTTGCTGAAGATGACAAATCAAACCTGTTGTGGGAACTGACTGATGTCATGCACAAAACAGCAGGTACTGTAGGCAACCACATTGTTAATATCTGGTAAAAAATGGCAAAGACTGCAATTCCAAGTTGATCATTTCCACTTATCTTAATAAACTGGGACACTTCTAAATATATACTTTCACATTTCTTTAACTCAACTTTTTCACACAGCCACTTGCATACATTATTTTGGCGTTTTCATAATGACATAATGATAGTTTTGTGATTTATCTTTCTGCCGGGCGCAATATTTCTTTACTCAACTGTTACTTGGTATATGCTTTTACATTTATTTAACCGAGCCTTTTAGCCTGTCGCACCGACTCACACAGGCCTGGCTCTAACAATACATTATGCTCCTCTAGCTTTGGCCGAATAACGTATATCGTTGCGTGTAGTTTCCAGAAACTTACTGCGTAATTAAGTGTGCAATTGCGCAACTTACCTATCGACACAAGCTTGATGTGTTCCCTCTCCAGAAACTCTAAAGCGACGGAGACGTTTTCCAGTTTCATCTGTCTGAAGTTGGGTCTCGCGTGATACTTTCTGTACATTTTCTTTTGACTCAAAACTTCAAGAAGCCCGATCAGCTTCAGGCCGTCGCTCAGGTCTTTCTGCAGGTCGTTGATCCGCTTGTTGAAACACTTAAGGTGCTCGTTGCACCACCTGGTGAAGGTGTTCTGCTGGATCTTCTTCCACGGAGCGTCCTCGGCGAGGTCTTTCTCGGTGGCCGGCATCTCCTCTTCTTCCTCGCCGTTGCTCGTGCCCTGGTAGTACTGCGGCGGGTGCTGTTGCTCGTAGTACGTGTTGTTGCTCATCATGTTGGACGGTTTCCGTGCCCCTTTTTTTATACCCAAATCTGCGTGACCAGTATGACTATACTGTTCGCGGGGGAGCACGCACGAAAAAAAAGTAACAAACTATCCTGGAACGGTGCCAGGCGCGCGGAGTCAGCCGGCAGTCAAAATGCAAATGAAGCTATGAAACTATGAGAAAAGTTTTTATCAAAAGATACACTGCTGATAGTTACTGGTGGTGAACGAAATAGTCACTTTATCCTCTCCAACGCCTGTGGGCTAGTCATCGGCTCGTTTGTTTGGAAAGTAGCGACCAAGTTGAGGTGCACCCAGCGGGAGCCTTGGCACTGGTTGACAACTGCTCTTGGGAGAAGATACGCGATTTTTTGTAGGTGAGCCAGGGCGACTGTCGGGCCTTGTATATCGGCAGCGCAAGGCCTGTTGAGGGCTGCTTCACTTGAATGACTAAATGAAGCGCCGGACAGACTGTCGGTTTAAAAAGCTCGGCGCCCCAGGAGCTCGCGTCACTTGCCTGGATTCCCAGGAATGTCCCTGTCATGACCATATATAACTACGGGATGGGTATTCTCTAATCCTGCGGAGATAGCGAGTCGCGACCCCATTGGGTTCTGCCTGAACAGGGGGGCGTGGACTACCCTGACACGGGGGGCCGGAGCCGTTGTGACAGCAGCACTTATTTTAGGTTGCTCCAAATTAAGACCGAGGGGACACGTAGACTGCTCGTCGTAAAGTAACGTGGGCCCAGGAAAACTGTTAATGAATGGTCTGGTCTTCGAGAAGAAACCCACTGACATTGACCTAATCTCACACCAAGAATGTCTTGGCTATTTATGTGAGAAAATAGTCTGTTCATAATATAAATAATTACGTGTACGAATGTAATGATTTCCATTAATAAAATTATATCTTTATTAATGGGAAACACGTATACACTGCTAGCTAATAACTTGAAACCTACCCTAGCATTAAGTGTTTTGTCACAGATACCTTGTAGATGTGCGTAGCGCAGCAGTACGGTTGTAGGCTAAACGCAGAGGAGGGTAGAATTAGATTCACATGGAGTCTGACTCATGACTATTGCTATCCATTGACAAAAACAACATCTCATGTCAAATAGGGTCAGGTAACATCAAGGTCTACAACAAGCCTCTGGACTTTGGCATCTGATGTGTTCAGAGTTTAATCTGTATGATTCAAGAATCCATATGACTTTTGAACCCATTGTGGTCAAGGCTGACCTCAGAACTATTATTATGTATTATCTTTTATTTCCATGATTGCTCATGGACATTATAATGGTTTACTTGATCATTGGTATGTTTGTTAAATAGGTTTGCTATGTTATGGAAACTGTTTTGACCAGCTCATTTTCCACTCCTTACCCATACAGACTAAGCAACACCATATATGCAAACCCAATTTAGACATTTTTGGGACAGTATATGAAACATTTGAATAAAAACAAAACAAAGTGATTTGTAAATTCCATTCAACCTGTGCTATAAAACACTGCAACATTGACATCTTGCATCTTGACTTTTAATTGTTTTGTGAAAATATGCACACATGTAAAATGAAATGACTCCAACCCATTCAACACTGTTGGTAAGTAAACACACACACACACTTGTTTCAGGTAAATTCATGTCATCAGCCACAAAAACATGTTATTGACTCACATACCAACTATGAATTAAGGACCCTTAAGCATATTAACTACTGGTGAAATAACGCATATTCACACAAAAACATGCACAAGGACTTAATCAATTCACATCTGAATGCAAAAGCAGGGATAAACGACTTTAATTTCTTCATTTCATTTACAAAATGTACAGACCAGTTGAACAAAATCTCCACAAAACAGTAGGCATACTCTCAGCACAACAGAAGCATTGTGCTGCTAGACACATCAGAATAGACTGTGGGGGAAACAGTCATTATAGACACACGACAATACTAAAATAAAAACTTCACACATTTCAAACACAGCAAACGTAACTAGCTTTCCGTTTCTTTGAAGTAAAGAAAGGTTTAAAACATTGAAGCCAATGCCCTGACTGCATTCTTTACATTAAAAGTGACAATACAGATGCAATAGAAATGCTGATACTGCATCTCACATGCACGCTGCCACCATAGCAGAGAACATAATGTAAAGGAGATTTGTGCTACGGAATTCAGATGTTTACAGTTGTGTTATGTTTCTGAACTCTTTTAAATTAAAATGGATTCGTGCTATTTTTGAAATTGTTTCTGATCTTTAACTTAAATCCTATAATAAACTCAGCCTGAGAAACACCTGTTTGAGTGTTTAATAAAGTTTAAATAGAATGAGTTTAACTAGTATTATGAAGTTTAGATGAAGATCTGACAGTTGTTCATGCACATAATGTACACGGATTTCCAAAGGCACAAACAAACTTTCAAACAATTTACAGTACAGTATGACAGTTTAATACAGTAAACATGCACGCACATACAACTTAACAGTGCTAATAATGCTGATTTTGCTAATTCTACTGTATATCTACTGACCTTTTGGCATACTTTATCTAAGTGACATACAACACCACTTCATATTATAGTCTAGATTTATGCTACAAAGTACAAATTTCTCAGAAAAAGTCTAACTATCAGCCATAAGCAAATAATGCAAAAATAATTTATTTGAAAGCAACTGCCTATCATAAATAAATATATTCTACTCTATGTACAGTAGAGTACAAATTCTACGTCTTTATACAAAATACAGTACTGAAGTACATACATATGTACATTAGTACCTCATGCAATATTCTCCAAGGTGAATTAGTCCAAAACTTAAACAAGCCGGTATCTCAATTAAGTCATGTACCTATATCAAAGTGAATACAGGATACTTATATTTAAGGATTATTTTAAAGATTATTTTCATAAAAATAAAAATGTAATAATCCCAAAAAATAAGATAATGCTTTACACGTTTAGTTATTTGTGTAAACAAAGGACACACTCTACTGCACAAAGCAACTGTCAAAATGTGAAACAAATCGAGGTCACAGAGTTTCAGATCAGTGAAGACAGATTTTACTAACACATAACAAAATATAGTGTCCTTTGTCCTTCAGAATGATTAAATACAACTAACAACATTACATATTATATCATGCAAAATGCTCGTGTTTCCAAAGCAATAGCATGCTATTTATTACTGTAAATCAAATAATAGTACTTGACTGTAATGTTTTCAAACTAAATAACTGCTATCATGCCACATACAAATGTTCAAAATAAGTGGATGGCAATTATTAGAAATAAACAGACTAAGTAATGTACCCTCATTAAAGAACAAAAAAAAAACAAGAAATATAGGATTCACAGACCAAAAGCAACAAACATTTTACACACTTTACATTGCTAATAGTGAAGGCTAGACTTGAAATGATTATATTTAGCGTCGTATTGATAATAAACTGGAATGTTTGTTATTCATTTCACAATTATGTATTTGGTGAAGGCTCCCTGCTTCATTAGGAACCAAGGCTGACCGATAGCAGTGTTGTTAGCTACAGTATCTGCACAATATAGGAAAGTAATTAATAGTAGCTCATGTCAGGCCAAACAAATCACTTCATCAAACAAGAACAACATAACATTTCAAACAGTAAGACATATTTTTATTATTTGGTCACTATTTTGGCTGCATTCGGCACAAAAACAAAAAGGCTATTCTAACATAAAGCATTAACAAAAGTCACTTAACGCTAAAATTATATCATACAAAAATATCCATCTGAAGCTTAAAGCAACTCTGGCCCACTCTAAGCCTAAACAACACACAGTGAAATTAGTCATTAAAACAAACACTAGCTCGAAAATATATGCACATTTCAAATACATACTTTTTAGCATCCATACCGCAAATATCTATCACAAATGTATAGTAAACATAAAAATGCAGGTAGTAGATAAAGAAAGGGAGGTTCACAGACAATAACAATGCACCAACACAATAGATAGATAGATAGATAGATAGGTAGGTAGGTAGGTAGGTAGGTAGGTAGGTAGATAGATAGATAGATAGATAGATAGATAGATAGATAGATAGATAGATAGATAGATATACTAAATACTTTTACAACTAATTTTAAAAAATTTAACTACTTACAAATAGCTAAAATAGATTAAAGTCAAGGAGTTCTTTCAATAATTCAAAATGTTCTTATTATTATGGATAAGACAGCTTTCCAGGTGTGAAAAAATAGTTGTTAAGATATCTTTAACAATAGGACCGAACCATCTTTAAAAACCACAATGACAACCTGCTGTTCATAAAAAGAGTAGATTACATGTTTTATCACTCAAACAATGCTATATATCCTTTTACATAATGTTCATATTGTAGTTTAGACGAGATAAGTTAAAACACAAGAATAGGGCTAATGGTGTTATATTGGATTAGGAGCCAGGCTGAACTACTCATTAGCATGACTTAATGGGTGCAAAATACACTTGATTTATATTGGGGGGGGGATATCAGGTTGCAGGTAAAAATGACTGAAATGTAATAATGCTGTGGACTGTAAGATTGTGCAGAGTTTACAGCACACCTTCAGAGATAGGCGGACAGAATGTCCATCTCCCTTCACCGCACCACCCCACCCTGCCTGGGAAACTCTCTTTCTCAGGTCATAGTCCTCAGGTGGCTGCTCTCGTCAGACTCGGGACAAGCAGCATTACAACGGTCACCATGGCAATTGCCGCCACCAAATTCCAGCCTTTGCCATCTCCTCTCCCCTGAGTGAAGTAACGGAGCTTTTTAGTGTATTAGTGACAGACCATAAACAACCACCTTGTTTTTTATCACGTTGACATCCTTGGCCATCCAAAACCAAATAACTAATCATTCATGTCAGCAAGGTTAATTAAACATGACAAAATGTAGAATAAGTAGAGAACATACCCAACGTTACATCATACCACAAGTGTCCTTCATTATTCAAACTTTATGAAAAGACAAAAAAACTATGAAAAAAAAAAAAAACCCAGGTGTAATTTTAAATACTCAACCAATACATGTGAGAAGTACGTGTTTTTGTTTTTGGCACCGTGAGGATGTTTATTGCAATGATCCTGACATTCCCTGGATGCATCACAGCACATTGAACAAAGTAGTTGTGGGTGGACTGGGAAGTCCTTCAGTAAGTGGATCCCACATTGACCTTAAAATGCACTGACAGTTTCGGTCATCCTCGTGCCAGCAAGCACCGTTAACCCCGATCATCCCTGACATAGCAGTGTGTTTATCTAGACAGCTCTCAGCTGTGCTCACCCTGCACCTTTAGGAAATGAGGCTTGAGCCCTGCGTGTTCTATCTGGCACAAACAAAATCTCAACGGGAGTCTTCTTTGAGGCCCCTCTGCTTGCAACATGTGACCCTAACAGCGCTGGTGTGGTAACCACTCAGAGGTCATTCATCGTGGCACAATGGCACAATCTTTGCATAGTCCCCGTGGAGATAATAGTGGGCACACGTTGCTCTTGTTTGCCAAGGCTACATGGAATGGAAGTGCCAATGAAAAGCTGTTCCAGAAATTAGAATACCTACTAAATAAACCACTAATCGGTTTCCGCTATCTATCAGAAAACAATAATTAGAATCAGCTGGGTTAGAGTATAGCTGGGTCAAAACTACTTATCCAAGATGGGCGAAAGGAATGTTAGTTGTTAGAGGAATTATAAATCCTTAGTATTGGAATCAAATTAGATTAATCTGAATTGATTAATTATGCTAGATATAGGATTAACATGGCAATTATTAACTCTGTATTATTTATCTTGTAGTACATACTGTATATACTCTATGTCTGTGTCTCGGGTTTTGCTATGCTCAGATGCTAGCAAATGTATCTCTGAAATTATCAAAAACTACGAAACTCTTTATAAATTGCCATTTCATTCAATAGTCGAGCTACCCACTATTACTAACATGCTAGTTCTAACCAAATAGGTGCCAATGTTGCGAAGACAGTATGTTTTCATGCCAATGGAAATGCATGCCGTAATATAGGGGAATGTGTGCGTGATGGTGTGAGAAAAATGAGAACCGTTCCATTTTTGGCAGGAAATATACCACCAACACTGCTGCTTTAACCACCATACGTTTGAATGGGAGGCTGTGTATCAGTGAAACAGTGTGCCCGTGTAAAAAATAGACTTGATTATAAGCCACATGCCATTTGTTTTTGAGACCTTCGTAGCGGACAACCTCGACCCTTTTAAGGATATAGTCTGCAATTGTAAGTGTAAGCTAATACACTTTTTGCCAAATTCACCAAATATCTCCTTTGTTCTGTGCGTGTTGAAGAAATAATCGGGTTCTAACACAGCCCTGGTTCTGTAAATAGGAACACAAGCAAAGTGGCAAACACTGCTCACAACAACGTCCTTGGCTTCCCAATGCGTTTCAATGTGTGGGGCGGAGCTTGCGAGGGAGTTTGTTTTTGATTTGAGCTCGAAGTTAGCAAGTTAACGTTCTCGAGAACAATTGACCCTGCCTTTAAGTCCTTAATCTGAGAGAACTTAAACCAAGTACACGTGTTCGGGATGCAAGCCCAGATCTCAGCCACTCGTGGAGGTTTAGGCTTACAGTGTTTTGGGAAAGATAGAAGTGGGCGTGGCCATACCTGGTCCCTCCTAGGATGCCAGCTCCTCCAACCAGCACCATATCAAGGCCACTATTACAACCATTCCTATGAAGGGAATGGAGAGCAGAGGGCACTCGGGCAGAGGAGTGCAGTTCTAGGGAGAAGACAAAAGGAGGCGAAGGAGGTGGGAGTGGGAGAGAGAAAACAAAATCATACAAAAAGAACAAAACATAAAAAACATAAAAAAACATAAATAGGTCACGCGAGGGAGAATGCCGTGCATAAAACAAATGTAACGTACAGGAAGAGAGATACTATATACAGTATATATACACACACACACATATATATATATATATATATATATATATATATATACAGTACACCACAGGTTGATGTTGAACGTGTTGAACATCACGTGGTGGAGAATGTGATCCGGTGAAGGTGGTTAGGTCACAACAGAATGTGGCGGTGAAGAGAGAGAGAGAGAGCTGGCAATTAGAGGCGCACACCAAAGATTGTTAAAGACAAGATGGAGTCATTGGGAAACACACGCAGTCGCAAGGCTACAACTTGTCATTTAAAGATCTCTGCCTACACTTGGAAGTGCTGCCTGTCCAGGTATCAGTGGTCTGGACAAAAGACAATCCCTGTAATTGCCGGCAGCACATCAGTGCGGGTTACGGTATTGTGGCTAAAGGGCTGAGGGTTGTGGGTTGTGAGTTGTGGTTTCGGGATTTTGCTATGAGGTAGCTTGTCTCTATGAGGGAGGTGGGTGGGTGGGTGGGGGGGGGCGAATGGCTTGATATAGCCCGGGGAGGGTGTAGCGTCTTTGGCCTGCCTTGTTCAGATACTGTGTGGACTATGACCCAGTACATTAGCGAGGCGAGCAGCGCCATTGCACGCTCTGCATTCCTATCTGTGTGACGAACGACCTGAGCTCGTCCTGCTGGCGATGAGCTCACCGAGACAGACAGTGGTCTTTTGAGAGAGCAGGACAGACGAGGCCGTGTTGTGTGAATGGCGGTACGAACACAGGCGAATCTCCTGACCACGCAGATACAAGCAGCCGTCGCCAATACATAACTGAGTCGGTGGAACATAGCGCGCGGCACATAGACACAGATGTGGTGGTGTCATGACAACAGACATGATCACATTGGCGGTAGTGGCATAATGCTTATGTGGTTATTTGATCTTTTCACCTGGGACCTACCATACAGTACATTCTACGGCCCCGCACGAGACTCCCACCCTCGTCCAATCAGAGCATGGGCTCTGATTCCACGACCTTTCGACCCCTCACCTGCACCTTCCTGCCAACCAGCTTCTCTAGCTCCGCCCTGCAGCGCTGTAGCTCTGTTTCGAGCTCTGCCCTTTCTCTCCGGCTGCTGTCGTACAGCAGCTGTAGCTCCTCCAGCTCCCCCTTCAGACCCTCACACTGACGGAGTAAGAAAGAAAGAAAGAAAGAAAGAAAGAAAGAAAGAAAGAGATACAAACATTAAAAAAAATTAAAAAAACAAAGACAAAGAAAATGTAACAAACAAAAAAAACAAAGACAGAAAGAACAAGAAACCAACAAACAAACAGAAATAAAAAGTTACAGATGCAAAGAAAGACAGAGATAAAGAAAGCATCCATTTAACCAATGAGATGCTTCATTACATAACGACTGTATCGTGTGTAATGCGGGCGTGTCTTCTTGCCTCTGCGTGCACATGCCGGGCTCTCTCCTCTGCCAGTGCGAGCTGCTGCGTCAAGAAGCTGAGCTCTGGGCCGTCCTTCGGGGCTTCGGGGGTCCTGCTGACCTCCTCCCGGGGCCCCTCCCGGTCCCCGGGCCGGGCCTGGGACAGCGTGATGTAACCGCCGGTCTTCACGGGGTCGTCATCCAGTTTTTGTCCTGTTTCTCTTGTCCCCTCCTCTCTTAAATCCAGGTACTCGTCGTCCATGCTATGATATCGTGACATGAAACTGTAGTGATTTCCCCACCGCTATACAATACTGACGGTACGGTGGGTAACATTACGTATGTTGAGGTTAGGGTAGGGGTGCACGATATTGATCAAATGTGATATTGCGATATTGATCATAAAAATTGCAATATCGATATTAATTTCGA
>JAODOY010000202.1:0-13959 GCA_025399855.1 Forbesichthys papilliferus | reverse complement strand
GGAATTGTTTGACAATTAAAATGCTATTTGGGATTGCATTTTCATTTGAATTTAGTCCTCTATGGACTTCCATACCAGGGGTTATTTGGCTATGTCTGAAAAATCATCAAGCTATGCTAGTGCAAATATTAACGTTTTAATTTGTACATACTGTACTTTGAAGGCCTAAATCTGTATTGGCAACCTCTTTGAGGCATAAACAAAACAGATATCTGTTTTTATTGAGGTTGGTAATGGGTCAAATTGGCGTATTTATATCACAAGCTAACATTTAAGAAGCCTAAGGCCTAGCGCTGTGCCAACAAAGCTGAGATAAAATTTCAAAGTCAGGCCAGGCAGCTGCCAGCCATTTAAATTCCAGGAAAGAGCGATAGCCGTTTCCAGAGGCCGGCGTATTGAAGTCAATATCTATCCCATTTGCAAATTGGATGGCCAAATTAAAAGACAGAAAAGAGAAGCCTTTTCACGAGGGTCAGAGCTCAAAGCTTGATGTTCAGCTCGCGAGGCTTGTATGCTAATCTGGAAAGAGAGATGGGTCAGTAAGCGTTAGACTATCCAGTTTCTACTCTACATGCCCTCTGACAAATAGTAAGGTAAAATATTGCTTTGTGGTGGAGATTATGAAACGGCTCAATGAACAGCGAGGCTGTTACATGTGAATTCAATTTAAGCCAAGACTTTGCTGTTAGGGAGAGCCGACCAGAGAACAAATTGGTTAAATAAGCTATACGTGAGGCTGTAGGGAAGTGTGTGTAGATGTGTGTGTGCAAACCTGCAGGGGTGGATGTTCTATGTTTATATAACGTGAAATAGTAAATCGATTTGTGTGAGCAGCAGAGGTGTTTTGTGTAACAGTGCTTTGGTGCCTAACCAGAGCATTTTTATACAGGTTTGCTCACGTGTGTGCGTGTGCGTGCATGTGAGCGTGCCTGTGTGCGTGTGTGTGTCTCACCGGTGTGCAATACTCCACCATGGGGTAGTTGAGCTTGTGGCCCTTGGCAGTTCGCCCGGAGAAGAAGCAGCTCTGACAAACATCATAGTTAAAATGCTTCAGACTGCGATACCTACAGAGGGCGAGAGATGTAGAGAAACACAGAGAGAGAGAGAGAGAGAGAGAGAGAGAGAGAGAATGTTAAGAACCAGAGAGAAACAAATTCAGAAAGGTAGTCAGAGAGTGAAGACAGACAGACAGAGAAACAGACAGAGAGGGAGAGACAGAAACACAGATGCAGAGGGAATGGTAAGAAACAGTGAGACACAAGGCAGTCAGAGTGAGAGAGAAACAGTCAGAGTGAGAGAGAGAGAGACAGAGAGAGAGAGACAGAGAGACAGAGAGCGAGTGTAAAATCGTGCTAAAAACAGGAAGGCGCCAATGAGTGCGACCGAGCCACAAACAAACAGACAGGAATAAAGTGGGATACATTTTGAGCTTGCATGCGTGTGTATTTGTGTGCAAGCCATGGTAAAACACACAACAAGGCCAGACTAAGGCCCTCTGGGGAAACATATTGATTTTCACCATCACCAGTCTGTCAAAGACTATCTATTCTCTTTCTCTCTCTCTCTTCATATTATGACAGACCTACATTTCACCATTAAACATACACAGCAGGGTCCCTCGTGTCTACCTACGGCAGCCAGCGGGCCGCTTAACAGCTAGCTTGAGACAGGGAGCATTCAGACATACTGCAACAGTCGAGAGTCTTAAATCTCTCTCCGTCTCAATCCCCAAGGTTACCTGACAGATGGGCTACGACAGGGGAGACATATATCACAGGGGCGCAACAACGCGCGCGACACCGGCACGTCAAACGCGCCATTACGCGCTGACGCTCGCCACATTACCAGGGACTCACCTTCAAAGAGGCAGAAGACGTGTTTCCTTAATGAGCATGTCAGCTAATTAAAGGCCTTTCTTTTTCGTGTGTTAATTATGGGATGTGTTATCTGTGGGCCTGGTATTGATTTTGTGAGGAGAGGTGTTAGTGAGGCGGTACGAGTCTCCGGACCACAGGAAATGCTTTTCTCATCTACCATCTCTGCCCCCGCCTCCCTGTTTTCCGTGCCAGCGCCCTGCCGTCGATCACTGACAGGGCATGACGGGCGATGTGCTTTGTTCGCACTGCATTTTCTCCCGACGCTGGCAAAGCCTGCCATGTGAATTTGGGTGGGGGTGAAAAAACGTTTTCTGTGTCCACGCCACCACTTAACATGGCGTTACGCCCTGTTCCGTGTCGGATGAAAATGCCCCCGCCCGCCCGCCCGCCCTCCTCACGCATATGGCATTCACATTTGCATTTTCTGAAAGACCCTCCGTCAAAACGTGCTCTGGGACTGATTGGACTTTGACGTGTGTTTCGTGTGATTTATGCTGCGCGCTGGCTCTGTCACTACTTCTGGTAGAACACACCAGAAAGACAGAGTGGTGGGGATTTGCTTGGTTTTCACCAGAGCACATCTCTTCCGTTATTTCCTTAATCAATCGACCATCCAACCAGTCATCAATCAATGGGCCGTCCGGTCAGTCAATCAATCAATCAATGTATCCATATTCACAGCAGTGGTATTTGTTTGCTCTGAGAAAGGTCACATTAATTAGGATTTTATTGAGCTGCTTACGATGCTAAGCCAGTGGCAGGTGGGCGGAAAAACCTGTGCAGTGGTTTATGTATTTGTGTGTGTGATTGTTACATATGTGTGCTGCCACACCTGTCAACAATACAAAGTATCAGAGGGCGTTCTGTTATGCAGTGCCCAGGTCCTTCTATAATCATAAGTGTGTGGTTGCGCTTATCTGTAGGCAAACCTCCAGATGGTATTTTGTAAATTGTGTATCAGCTGCTGACATTTAGATAAATGCCTGCCCTCCAGAGCTGTGCTACCCTTTAGCCTCAACCTGAAAAGAACAACACAGCATGGTGCCTCCCAGCATGTGTGTCTGTTTGTGTGTGTGTGTGTGTTTGTTAGCAAACTGCGTGCATGGTCGTGTGTGTCCGTCAATGACTGTGTGAGCTGACAGGTCTTCTTCAAGGGGGAGTGCCTACCTGAAGCCGACAATGGGACACTCCTTACAGATGTTACACTTGGCCTGGTGCTTGGCCGTCTCGGCCGCAGCCACTCTGTGCAGCACAGGGAGCCACACCATGGACTGGGGCTCCAGGCGCATCCAGTCAATGAAGTGCCTGGGCTCAAGCTCCACCTTCTGGGTTACCTGGACAGCGGGGAGGAGGCGGGGCTAATGGTTAAGTTCATTTTCCCAGGGTCAGTTGGGTCTCTCACAGGTTCTATAAATTTCAACCAACAGGATCGTGCCAGGCACGTTGTTGCATGACAAAAAGCATATACAGCCACGGGCGGTTAACATTGCCCGTTATCTAACCGATAAAAAAACAGGAATATTCATGTGACTACCCTCGGGCAAATTATTGGCTTGAATTATGGGCCGAGCCTAAACAATTTTTATTCAAGTTTAGTGGGTTAAAAAAGCAACTATAAAATGTTATCGATATTTATTTAATACTCTCCCTGCCCTTGTTCCTACAGGGCTATAGCCATGAGAAGGATTCAGAAACTTTTGTAGACATGCAAATTCCCAACTTTCACTGATGTGAGAAACTTGTTATATGCTATAAATGTATTTATGAAGCTACAGTATTCAATCACAAACTCACCAATCAGTTAGTTAGATTGGAAATCTCCCAACCTCAACATTAACTCACATGCTAATTCAATTGGGATTCAATCTGCTGAGTCACTGTGAACTGAATTTATTGTGTGTGTTTTCTACCTCTACTGGATTACAGTGTATTTCAAACTGCAAACTTTAATACACTAGTAGATGTCACTGATACGATACTGCAATTGGAAATCGGTCTGATTCTGATTAAAATAGCTGGATCGGTATTGGTGACAATTGGTCAGTTGTAACCGATCCATGGGGCTAATCCAATGAAATACACATGTAGGTCCACTGTCAGTATCAGCCTAAAATAGAGATTGGCTGTCATTTACTTTGCAATTTAACTTAAAACTTAATTTAACACTAGAACCGCCAAGAATCTCTGTATACCTAAAACCCCAGTGATATACTGTACTTGAGCTGGGATATAATGGAAGCCAATTGAGGTTGAAAAAGCCTGATAGATTCAGTTCATTAAAGCCCCTATATAAATTCCATTAAAATATTTTATGAGCCATTTATAGATTGAAAACAGACATTTGTAATAAATAATGATACACACTGTTTAGAGTGTTTTTTAATGTGTGGTTTTAAGTGTAATGCTGGTGTAGGATCCAAGTGCAGAGACAGAAATGCAGTTTGGTAAGAATAAGGCTACTGAAACAATATTTTGGTTGAGGTACACAAATGAGGTGAATCCACAGAGGTAAAGATACAGAAGGGTTGTGCAAGAGTCATAAACAAAGACAGCCAACAGAATAAGTACTGGTAAACAATAAAACAGTTCCACAAGAGAATCAACATTATCCCAAAACACAGGGTTTAAATACAGTACAAGGAAGTACAGGTGAAAACAATAATTAAATAAATGACACAAAGCAACAGGGGAAACAGAAAACACAGACTGCAACAGAAACATGGAACACAATGAAAAAACATGCTGAAACGGACAAACATGGAACACAATGAAAACAAAGAATGGACCAAAGAAACATGGAACACAATGAAAACAAAGAATGGACCAAAGAAACATGGAACACAATGAAAACATAGAATGGACCTGAGAAACATGGAACACAATGAAAACATAAAATGGACCTGAGAAACATGGAACAACACAATAAGAACATGGACCAGACTAAACTTCAATCAGTTCCTGAGTTACAATAGTATATATAGTCACATGTTCCAGTATGCACCTGTGAAATAGGGCAAATGCAGACATGTATGTACTTCACTGTCCATCATACTGCACAAAAACAGACTGCTCAAGCATCTATTCCTAATGACAAGTCAGGAATGCTAGCACGCTGGAAGAGTGCCACTGTGTGTTAATGAAACACAAGAAGCACGTGACCATTTCATTTTCCATGACATCACTGAAAGGTTAGCAAGTAAACACCAGACGCGAGCAACCACCAGATATCATGAGCAAAGAAAGAAACAGAAACTTCCATAGGCCATATTATGTAAGCGTGTGTGTGTGTGTGTGTGTGTGTGTGCACGCGCGAGTGCATTTCCTTGCCAGATTTCCTAGTTTCACACCTTTACATATCTCACAGTGCTGCCAAGTTTGCAATATGCTCCCAAAATAGTTTCTTCTTATAATGGAAATATAGCAGCTGTTATTTTGTGTGTGTGTGTGTGTGTGTGTGTGTGAAGAGCCAAATGTCAGCCAGACACCTGTGCATTCTTAAAGACCACACGTATCAGACAGAGACATCTGGCTTGATGTATATCAGGCACCTAGACTCCACTGTCTATTTACTCTGGTCTGTACAGTATTCAACAGTGAGACGGAATATCCCTTTGTTGGTCTATGGATCTGTTGTGATGACGTCATTGCTGATGTGTCAGTATACAGGACCCTACACTTCACATGGCTGGTATGACCCAATTACATCTCAAGGGTGACTGACTGCAGTCCTGGCAAACCGACCCTGCACTCTCTCCGCTCTCAACACAACCCTGCTAAAGACCTTCTAACCCCTCCCCCCCCAGCCCCCCACACGCACACGCACACACACACACACTACCTGTACCTCCCTGGCGGCCATGACAGTAAAATAACGGCACTTACAGATTAATTAAGGACGAAGGGATTGATGGAAGGATGGGCAGATAGAAAAACGACTAAATGGATTTGGGGGCATGACAGAGGGCCGGTGAAAAGAGGCATATTTATGGCGGCCTGAACCGTTAATCACAACCCCATTAAACCAAATTGACTGGGAGACTGCACCGACTTGTGGCAGGTCACACTGACACAGGCAAGCACAGCTCTTGTGTGCATGTGGGTTTGGGAGTGATAGGGGAAATGGGGGGGGGGGGGTTAATGGGCACAGGGTATTTGCAATATAACAGAATGTATGTCGTCAAGTACACCCGAAACCTTGCACACACATATTAAAGTGTCAAGATGTAAGAAGGGATGAATGGAAGCCATCGGGTAAGGAAGGATGGATGGAAATATGTAGGTAAAAAGGGAAGGGAGAAGGGAGGGAGTGAATTAATGAAAGCAAGGAGGGAATGAAGGAAGGACGTGCGCTATGCCTCACTCCACATTAAGGCCTTGGGTTAACGTGCCAATGCCAGCCACGCTTCGGCAGGTGCTATTTTGGGGGAGGCAGCGCGCAGGAATCACACAAATTTACGACTTCCTAATTTTAATGTAGGAGGCTCCGATTTACGAGCGAGCCAGCTTGAGTCATTGGAGAACGAGGGAGAAGGAAGGAATGAAAGCGCCGTTAAATGCTAGCGCCGCCCAAAGATAAACCCGGGGAAAGGTTGGTTAGCCAACACCCAATAAAACACTTGCGGACACACAGCAGAATATCAGAGGCCACCCGGAGCTTCCAGGTTGATCAGTGATGCTCGGCGATTAAAACACTTTGGCAGAGAAACAAGAGCAGAGGTGCAAGACCTACCTGTGCTGTTATTGCACACACTGTGCTGCTGCGCTTATCAAGTGGATTATTATGCTGTCACTTAAATGTCAATTCATTCATTCCTCCTTTTGAGCCACTTTTGGATGTAAGCTTGTCACTTAAATATAATGAAACAAAATCAATAGAATATGAAGTTGAAAGGACAATTTATTCACATTTAATGTCCACCGCCGCTTAGTGATTTGAACGTTTTTGAAGAAGAAGAAAACGTTTGACATCAAGTGTCACTTAAAAGGGCAAACCTTATTTTAGGAGGAATCACTTTTCTCAGAGTTTTAACCTAACTTATTTTTTCAGAATGTATCTGAGAATGTAATCTCTTAGAAGAATTGTGTGCCTGTGTGTGTATGTGCGTATGTGTGCGTGTCTGTGTGTGTGTGCGTGTGTGTGCGTGCATGCGGTACGTACGTGCTGGAAGCAGCTGCGTACGCTGGGCTCGATGTTGGAGCCCCCGAAGGCGGCCACCTCGCCCAGCTGCCGGGGGATCTGGATGGCATCGTGTAGCAGCAGACCCAGCTGTCTCTGGTCACATGTGTCCCCAGAAGACGCCACCTGGCTGAAGAGGTCTGGGACACAGACACAGAGAGATAGGAAGAGAAAGAGAGAGAGAGAGAGAGAGAGAGAGAGAGAGAGGGAGGGAGAGAGAGAGAGGGGTTAGTTTGAGGTACACAATGAGAGAGAGTTTTCAAGAAGGGAGATGCATTATTAATATGTCTGTCCACCTCCTCATCCTCTTTGCACTGTTTTAATCCCTTATAGACTGTGCTCCTACAGGCTGCCTGTCTGCCTGCCTGCCTTATTGTCTGTCTGTCTGTCTGTCTGTCTGCCTTATTGCCTGCCTTATTGCCTGTCTGCCTGCAGTGTGGGTATTCCAGACATCAGTGTATTCCAGAACCCTGCTTTTCGTTCTGAAACACGGAGCATGGGTAATAGGGGTACACAGCTCAGCTGAATTGGAGGGGCTGCTTTGTGATTTGGGGGAGAGAAGATGAGAGTAGTAAGGCAGCGGTGGGTGGTGTGTGTGTGTGTGTGGGGGGGGTTATCTTGCCACTGTAAGACTTTGATCTCCCTGTGAGAGCGGCTCCTGATGCCATGGTGTACCGCCCTTGTTTTTCTGTGTGCGTGCGTGCGTGCGTGCATGCGTGGGTGAGGCACGTGTAAGCCAAGCGCACAGAGGATACTCGGGGACGCGCAGCCCCGCCTGAGACATCGGAACAGACAGCTGTTCGCTGCTTTGACGGGATCTCACAAAATCACACAGCCACTTCCTTTGATGGGACCCTTCCTCACGGGGACCCCCTTTACATAACGCTAGGTTGCATGACACACACACACACGCACGGCCAATTAGGAAAGACGTATTTTGTGCGCTTGACAAAAAATAACCACGTTGTGCACCCGAACTCACACACCCCGCACAAAACCCCTGCCATACACAAGTGCTGCAGAATGAGTGCTTAATTGCATTGGGTTCAGTACATTAGGTGCATGTGCGCATGTGTGCGTGCGTGTGTGCGTGCCTGTGTGTGTGTGTGCAATTCGTCGCCGCACATGGACCCGGCAGCCAATGAGATCGAGGGAGGAAGGGTGCAATCAAGCATGCTTTATCCCCTTTCTCAGCCTAATAGAAACTGCCAGTGGAACGAATGGGCTCAGAGACAGCATGCACGTCACAGGAGGAGAGAGAGAGAGAGAGAGAGAGAGACTACTGTTAATAAGCCTCAAAACA
Source organism: Forbesichthys papilliferus (assembly GCA_025399855.1). Lineage (NCBI taxonomy): Eukaryota > Metazoa > Chordata > Actinopteri > Percopsiformes > Amblyopsidae > Forbesichthys > Forbesichthys papilliferus. The sequence goes on along the minus strand of JAODOY010000202.1, from coordinate 5,603 downwards.
TTATTTGTTATTTGATCATATTTGTATTCATTTCAAATTAAGTTGGTGGATAACATTATATAAATGCATGTCCAGTTAAATGTTAGATGATGTTGAATTAGAAAGGAATAGTGTTTTCTAACTCTTCCTTCTGAATTTCCCTCTCTGTTGCCCTCAGAGTGACCTTTGCCTGTGTTGGCGGCCTAAACTTCACCCCCACTGAAGTGAGGAACAGGGGCACATACTGAAGGGGGGTTGGGCTAGACTTCCCGTAGCTGGGGTCACAGAGAGGTCACGCTCTACCTGTAGCCAGATACTGACTGTGTGTTTCGCATTTTATTATTACTTTTAAAGTAAGAACCACCGTTGAGCTTAATATTACGTTATTGTGTCGTCTATTGTAACTTTTTATTGTGAAAGAAAGAAAATAGGCCTATCTATATGCAACTAATTAAATCCAATGAATACTTACATACACTAAATTAAATGTTAATTTCACACTTACGCCTGCATATTCTATATTATTTTCCAGCAATAAGAACAAAAATATACAAAAATAAAAGAACGATCAACTTAAATACCTTACCCTGATTGGTTTAATATGTTGTCTTGACCTTGCATGGGGGTTATGCAGAGGTCAGCCCCTATGAGGCTGGTTTGGGCAGGAGCTGCTCTGCTCAGTAAAACTGTGATGGCATAGAATTTGTTGTGACTGGTGTTGTGTTTCCATGGATACGCCTCTTACTGGGTCAAACTGTCTCATACTTTCGTGCTTCTGTCGGCCTGGGGAACTTTAATGTCAGATTTCACTGGAAACAAGTAGACTTATCGAAGATAGAGTCATAAACGATTCACTATGTTGTGGTCTACAACAGTTTAGATTAAGATGTGGACAGAAAGTGTACATATAGGCCTACTGTATGGGTGTATTGCACACTTTTTCAACCTGAAAGCTAAGTTAGGCTATAGGCTATTCATCTCGACTTCATGCTATTATAAATAGTATTTTGCTTTCTAAAAAAGAATGTGATATCACAGCCAAATTTGCCATTAGACAACCTTTAGTTCATATAATTTTAAAGAAATTAATGGACTGCTTTTATTTATGTAAGCCTATGATCCTATAAGCCTATAAGCCTATGATCAATATAGGCATAATATGCAGAATTGATCTATAGCATATGGGTTTAATCTATGATATGTAGCTAAATAGGCTATAGACCTATAGGCTTACTATATCTCAGACAGCCACAGTCCTGTTTTTACAACTTGTTTAATTACAATGACAATATTTTACAAATGCATAACAAGACTTAGGTAAATACATTTTAAGTGAAATTGGATAAACTGGGCTGATGTCTGTTCAAAAGCGGCTGCACGTGGGTTAAGCCTCAACTTTAAACTGTAATTATAACAAGCAATATATTTTCTTCACTTATACTTCCACGGGTTGTTCACTTCGTCCCAGGCCACATAAAGAAATTAATTTTCAGGAGAGCTAATTTCCTAGAGCACGTTGTTTGGACGATTCTCTATAGCTTCAGCCTGCAATTCTTCTCATTAACGAAGTCGTTTGCCCTTGGAACGACTTCATAGCGCAGTTTGACTTGGCGATAACAACTCATTGCAGGTCTAATTGGTGCGTTTGTACAATTTGCATTTAGTCGCACTTAAATTAAAGCAGTTAGGCGCAACTTTGCATAAATAAGGATCCATCTTCAAATAAAATCAAAGCAGGATTGCCCTATATATAGCGGTAGTGCGAGGTGTATTTGGTTGTGTGGGTGGATGAATTCAGAGGCCCAGATGTGGACCAGTTAAATATTCGTGTTTTCATGTTTTAACGAATAGAAAATTATGTTATTTTTGCCGAAGAAAACAGATGATGATTACATCGATAGCCAACGTGGAGCACAAAACAAAATTTGTAAAACAAAATCTAAAAATAAAAAAAAGACACACTGTTGACCTGCATTGCTATACACCGCAATTAATAATAACGATTGTTGATCTATTTAAAATGAAATAAATAGTCAAAATTTCATAAAAGTATATCCTAACGCTTACACTCTTTCCAGACCAGGTTCAAAACGACATTGTTATCATGCGAGCCAAAAACCATAAGTTTATCAGACATCGTTTATTTTACAAATGTACAATTTGCAATAGAAGTGTGCCGTACAATGCTGTTCTAAACACATTGCCGATGTTTAATCTATAGTTAATTAAACAAAGTTATTTAAATTTGCCAATACAAATAAAAATATAGTTTTTCTTTCAAGCTATGTTTGTTATGTCAAAACTATTTAAAAGATACATTATTTTGTTCCTTTTTATATTTTCGTTTTAGGGCCCATAGCCTACTATTTTTTGTTTTGTTTTACTGTTTCATATATTTGTGTTGCCTTTAATGTTATGATGAAATATGAGGCGGAATGCAGTTACACATTTTTGGCAATAGAAAAGTCTAACAATTTCATGGCTGTGCCTAATGCAGACGATCTGAATAGAGGATTTGGTAACAGAAAACGGCCAGCAGATGTCGCTTAGGACTCTTAGTCTTTGAATGTCAGGCTATTTGTATCAGGTTTAATTTAAACCTTGGCCTATTTAATTAAAATATGTGAATACCCATGTTATGCTTTTCATTAGAGTAAGATGAAATAGTGGAACAGGCTATTTGGTAATAAGCATATTTTATTCATGGGAAAATAACGACCACTGAGTGTATTCTTAAGCCATCATTACATTATTCTGCATTGTTTCATCCTCAACGAAAAGGCTTCACCCATTAATTGAGCCATACCCCAACACATTTTTAAATAGCCTACCCTAATAGCTACCTGCTGATATTTGCATTTAGTTTTTTTTTATTACTAACGAATTGTAGCCATAACGCAGTGGTAGCCCTTTAAAGCATGCAGCCTATGCCTTATAATAACAGCATTTTCGTCCAGCCATGTTTACCACGTTGATTCAATCTGTTCCCATGTGGCCGAAAATATCGCGAGTGTTTGCGCCTTAGGAGGACGTGCCTGTCTATGTATCCCGCCTTGACATAAATTGTGTTCAGACGTGTTTGGGTTGTTTAAGGAGCTTTAATACACATCGTAAGGTATGCTAATTCATCATGGCACACAAGTGTCAGAGCCTTGTTGTAAAACAAAACCGCACATAAATATGTCCTGGCGAAGGCCTTTGAAATTTGAAAAGGGTTCTGTGTGGCCTGAATATCTCATTCTTCCTCCCTCTCTCTGAATTAATCGTTTATAATTTAGGCAGAGTGAATATTAAAATGAATTGCAAAATATTGTAAAATTGCTAAATCTATATTTTAAAGCATGTATTTTATTTATCTTCAGTCTATCCATGGTCAAATTACTTTGGACTTGATGCCATTAATGTAGACCTATTTTCATTGTCAACTTTAGTGTAATTTACTAGGCTACATTATATTTTTTATTTTAATTCTTAAGGCACTACTATGAGTTTATCCACCATTAGGCCAACATTACAGACGTCTACATATTTTCAGCTTGATATACAAATATAAATATAAACGCATTACATGTAGGCCCACGAGGTAGGTTAAACATTTAACCTATATATTTATGTAAAAAAAATGGACAAATGTCTTCGCCGTACCGTGAAAAAGGTAGACTGATAACACACCTTATGCCTATATCATATTGCCACGAACAATACAAACACATCTTAATCAAAACAATATTGGGGTGCGGAATGTTAGACACAAAAACACAGACAAGACACACGTGATGTTTTTAGTAGAAAACTAAATTCTCCACTTCAGTCACGTCAAACTGATAATTATAGCGAGTAACGACAAGAAAGAGAATTTGTGGGGGCATTTAGCCGTAACAAGGCTTTATTCGGTGATGAATGACTGTGGCACATTCTGGGGAGCGCAAGGCGAGAGTTTCTGAAATATTTATGATGCAGTAATGAAGCTGAGAACGACTTAAATATGTTTGGCAAGAGAGACAAAGTTCGTGGAATTAGATGGTGTAAAAAAATTTAGATACAAATAAGGAGAGGCAGAAGATAAATGTGAGAGATTAAGTTGGTGGCGGCTTTGCCCAAACTCATAATCAAATACGAATATTAAAGGCACTAGACCATACATTGCAAAGAAAATATGTAGCATATACTTTCAGATGTTTTTTCCACTTTTGCCCATAGCTTAATAAGATATATTTACATTTCTTCAATTTATTGCCTCCACAAATGTCTTCATGTAATTTTTTATGTAAACCTGTACACTAAATGTTATACTCATTGTAAACACAAGGTGGCATAAGAAATGGAAATAAAGCGAATCAGATTCGTCTCTGTGTTGGCAGACTTCTGACTGCACAGTAAATCATACAATTATGTTGACAAATATGAACATATTTATAGCTGTTGTTGTGTTGTTATGTTGTTGTTCAGCTGAACGTCAGAGATATGATAAAAAACTGAATACAAAACACAAAAATCCACTACCAGCCCCAATAACCACAATAACTTAACTAATGAATAATACAGCATGCTTCAACAGCAGTAGGTATACTTAATTAATAAGGTTTAAACATTTAGCTAAATATGAAAAAATGAAGACTATAAAGTCCTGCTTATGTTGTTCCTCATGACCTATGGGCTTATAGACAATTCTTATTATTTGAGTTTAGTTTAATTGGATCCAATTCATGTACATATTACTATGCACCTTGAAAGTGTGCAATTTTTTAATACCCTGAATTATTTCTTTCATGAGACAAATAGTCATTATTAATATGTAATGTTATATAATAGGACATCCTGAAACTATTTTAATAAATATTCAATAATTACAATTACAAATCATGGATGAACCATCACCATGGACCATGATCTAACGAATCAGAAATCAGCGTGAAATATGAAATAAAATAAATAAAATACAGTGGCACTCTACTTTATTCTACAATGTCAAAACAACAACGACAACTTGAACGTAAAGGTAAAATCTAATTAAATGGAACCTCCTTGGGTGGAGGTGAATGATTCTTATTTACTGTCTTCAGACCGCTGTGTAACAATGTTTAAATGTGATATGTATGAGGTTTGTCAGTGTCAGTATATCATTCTGATAGCTGAGCACATCAGAGGACTTAACACACAGTATCAGTATCACTGGTACACACAGAAACACAGTCATGCATGCACACATACGCAGGCACACACTTTCTATAGCTTTTAACCTGATGAATGCCTTGTTGTCCTGCAAAGCACTTTGTGACTAAGTGCAAGTGTGTGTGTGTGTGTGTGTGTGTGTGTGTGTGGGTGTGTGAGTTTGTGTAAATAGGCAAGCATTATATTAAATCCGCGAGCCATTTTTACACCCGAAAATCACTGTAAAAAACACCTATAAGTGGTTTATTATTCAATTTCTTGATGCACGTCAGGCTGTCGTAGTTTTGGTCATAAAGTGTATTACAATGTTTATACATACGCAGTGAAATATTTTCCCAGCCAAATAGCAAATACATCAAGTCAGCAATTCAATAAGACCAGGAGAGAGAGAGAGAGAGAGAGAGAGAGAGAGAGAGAGAGAGAGAGAGAGAGAGAGAGAGAGAGAGAGAGAG
>JAODOY010000201.1:0-13959 GCA_025399855.1 Forbesichthys papilliferus | reverse complement strand
TATAGATATATCATACAGTATATATAGTATAAGCTGTCTGTATAGAGATCCTTATATATAGATATATCATACAGTATATATACAGTTGCATGGGCTGTATGTCTATAGAGAGAGCGAGATTGAGACTGAAATTTAATCAGTGAAACAGTTCAACATTTATGGAAACGCTTGAGTGACTAATTATATGCCACATGGATACTGTATCTAGCATTGTGCAGTAGGGGGCAATAGGGAGTCGTGAGGCATGTCTGAATACCCCAATTGCCCTACATGAAGCTTGGTGAAGTTTTTGTCTCACATACACACACACATGCACACGCACACTTGCGCCCGCCCACCTGTGCACACACACGTACACACACACCCACACAGCCAAGCTGATAATTTTGTGCAAACAAGTCACACAACAAATGTGGGACAGTAAATACTGCATGTGGCAAACGCTGCTCACAACAGCAATGCCCTTGGCTTTGCAATGTGTTTCCACATGTGGGGCGGAGCATCTGAGGGAGTTAGTTTTGATTTGAGCACAAAGTTAGCAAGCGTTCTTTTCTTGTGTCTCATACAAACATAAGAAAATGCACACACACACGCACGCACACACACACACGCACACACACACACACACGCTGCCTTTAGAGATAAAAGCTCCTCTGTTTGATATGACGGGAACAGAATGGCATAGGATTAGCTGGGACCATCAGTGTAAATGAGCATGCTTGAATTCTACATACACATGCTGGATACCTTCATAATGGGATGAGTTGGAACACTACACCGGATAAGCTGGAGGGCAAAGAATCATGTCGGCGCAGTGCGTATCAAACTGGAAGGTGCTGTACATTCAGATTTTATTCTAAAATCTAGCCCGCAGTTTCTTTGACTCCAAGGGTGTCAAGATTATACAGCGTGGATCATAATTATTGAAGTCATCCACTACTTTGTTATTATGGGTTTATTTGGAGTGTAGTTTACATTAGTATTGGTTGAACATAAACAGAGCAGGAGCAAATATACAGTATGTGTACCGATTGATCAAAGTGCACACTTTAAAGACTCAAGACAATAAAAATATGCTATTCGTAAAGAACTGTTGTAGTTAGGTGAAGTATAATAGTACAATGTTAAAAAAGAAAAGAAAGGTATAATGTAAACAATGAAAAGGCAATGAAATAAAAAAAGTAGATTGGATCAGAGAGCACAATCACTACCTTCTACAAGTCAAGACAATTTTACTCATACATTTAAATCATTCACAATAAGATGAACAACACAGCAAGCAATCACACAAACAAACTAAAACAAAGAAAAAAGTAAAACAATAAGAATTTATTATTGTTTAGTAAACAGACGAGACCCTTGTCTTTCTCTTTTTACTCCTAAAGTATTAGTACATTATTGACAGTTTGATTAAAAAATGGACAGTCTGTGACACAAGGCACTTCTGAATTAATTTAATTTGGTGTTTATTAGGGTTGTATCGGTTTTGAGTCCAGTTTCTGAATGAAAAATCTAATGTTTTTACTTATATATTTACGGCATTTCGCAGACGCTTTTATCCAAAGCAACTTAGTAGATTTGTCATTAGTAGGACAGGTCAAACAACAGCAATTGTAAGAGACCAATATAATGTCAGAATAGTTACAGCAGTAGAGATAAATTGAAAGATTAGAGTAATAGACTTAATAATTAAGTTAACATTGAGTGTTAGGAGGTGGGGAGGTCGCTAATCGAGGTGGATCGTGAAGAGGTGTTTCTTGAGTCTCTTGCGGAATATAGGCAATGTTTTGGCAGTCCTGACCGTTGCTGGTAACAGGACCATTGTAACTTAGTGTTATTTATATTTTTGAAAATATGCATCCAAGTTCCTTTGCGGGTGACATTTTTCAACACAACAATGCCACCAGCATTAAAGTACATAGAATGTTTAGCATTCACCATGCACTGTGCTAGTAAGTACGTTCTCCAAGCTGGCATGTGTACATTATGTGTTGGATACACACTGTGTGGACACACACTCCGGGAGCTCTTGCTCAGGTCTGTATTGGACATGGCGAGATTGGATATAAACTACGCTGTATGCGTTCTCATCATTATTGAGCCTGCATGGGCTTGCTGTGAAGTGATTTCAACAAGCCTAAATGGTAGCCCACGTACTGTTAACTAACCTAGTTCTACGATGACAAATTATGATAGCAATAAAAAAAAAAATGTATGAAAAAATGTTCATCAGTGTTACACCCAATTTTGCCGGTTTCTAATGCCACACAGACATGGTATCCTTCCCAAGATGTATCACGCTTAGCCCAAACCTTTAGACTCGTAGAAAGCATCAAGTCATAATTAAATTATTTCTCTATTTGCATAGCAGAAAGGGTAATTCATTTGTTTAAGTGCAATTTATTACCAAAGGCTACATGAACTACATTACGTGTGTCACAAATTAGTTTGAATAATTACATTTGATGGAAGTTGGGAAATTGAAAATTCATCCACTCATAATTAGACTTAATAGATATATTTTCAAATTAAAAAGTAAAAAGAAAAAAAAAACACATATATGACAAGTGAGTCATTAAAACTTTAATTTGAATCAAATAATTCAAGAGCGTGCCACTTTTGCTGGCATAAACATTTATAATATAAAAAGTAGGAAGGCAACCGTGCAGTGAACAAGTTAAAAATATCTCACAAATGCACATAATTTACACACACACACACAGTGTGAGACAGTCAAATGTATAATAAAATTATTATAAATTGATTATCAAAAATGATTAAGGTAAGGTATGCTTTATTGTCCCGTAGGTAAATTTGTCTTGGGCTTTAGGCCTCTGCATCACATACACATCACTCATACACAATACAACGCTTATGTGCAAATTCATAAGTTCAAAAAAGGTAGGCAGTATACAATAGCCAGAACTAAACCCTCGTATTAACATGGTAGAATAGTTCCCCTTGATTGGTATTGTTCACAAGGGCAATTTCAGACATAAATAAAAAAATTGCACCACTGCTTCATTACATCTAAGCTAGTCTCGCAGAGCCGGACCTTTACTTACGTTAAGTTTTGGACACAGCGCTAGATAACTGCATCAATAACACCAGCGTCTATTTCCTGAGTAATGTTCCGCAAACTGAAAAGAAAATGTTCTGGAATAAAGCATGCTATTGTTTTACACATTGTTGGCTATCTCAATGTACCTGTCTCATCATACTGGCCTGCCTAATAATAATAATTACTAATTATAGCTCATACCTGCTATGTCATTTTGCATATGTTTAACAATGAAGTTCATGCAAATATGCATTGCATTGTCACTTTATCACAAATAGATTTCAGGGTAATTTTTCTTGCATATGTCTTCGTTGAGAAGGAGGCTTCATATGCTGTTGAAGGAGGCACTGTCGTAACAGCAACAATCCTGCTACGATTAGAGCTGGGTATCGTTTAAAGTTAATTGATTCCGGTTCCGATACCGATATATTTTGGACAAGAAATACAACATATTGCAGGAGGGAACATTTTTTAACTTTTCATTTAGGCTATAATCAGTCTATTTTTAGATCAGCGGTGGCGCGCATTGTTAACAAAGCTCAGTGTAATTAAAAGTAAAAATTAAAATAAAAGTTGGTTCATAACGCTAGAAAACCATATTAATTGATTTAGCGTGCCTTAAGGTCTAGCTGGTTATGCCAGTGCTCTACACGGCTCATTCAGCTCCACTACTGGCAGAGCTGGAGCAAAGGCAGGGTTCATGTGATGTTGTTTGTTGTGAACGCTTTCGTATATGGAAGTTGTTCTGATGGATGTGGGTTAGAAAAGAAACAAGAAACAGACGCTTCAAAGAGGTAAACAGAAGTGTCTGTTCTGTGTCAGTTCTGGCATGTTTGCTTTTTCACACAAGTTACGTATAATTTGTTTCAACTTGGATCAGAGTTTTGGTACCCAACCCTAACTACGATGGACTAACTAATTAATCTACGACAAATTTAACGAGGCACATAAACAACAATGCTTTTGTGATATGTGGCACTTACAATCATTGTAATTCTTCGGCAGACAGCGCTCTGATCTCTGAGATTTCTGTTGCTTGAAGAGATCTGCGGCCATGGATATTTGGTAATGAAATAAAAAAAGTCACAGTATTTGGTGACATTCTTTTTCCTGGTCTCCACAAAACACTTTACATGCACGTAAACAACAGGATACAGGTGTTCACAGCAAGTATAGTTTGTGTTGTGCCTTATTATGCAGCTGTCGACGCATTCAAATTACCTGGATACAGAGTGTAATTTGGAAGGAATTATGCGGTGTTCTCTCGACACATTGTGACGTGAAGCATAATTTTTTGTCATTCCTGATCAGATTCCTTTATATACAGAAACAAAAAAAAAAAAAAAAACATTTATTCAGAAGTACTCCTTGATTGGCACTGACAGAACTATCATAACAATGTCTGCTTAGGCTCTCCGTTTCATGTGTTTGGACCATGACTGTGCACTTGCATACATGTGGCTGTAAGGGTGGGTAACTAGTAACTTAAAATGTTATATTTATTTATAAATTATATTATTTATTATTATTTCAAAAGGATTCAATTCTAAAATGAGCTGGCTACACAGGTTGGCATTTTTCAGAAGGGGCAAGGCCGGGTAGTGATTGTGAAAGTAATATAGTAATGTAACTAATTACTTTTTTAAAGGAGTAATAAGTAACTAGTAACTTATTACAATTCCTGAGTAAGTTGCCAAACACTGGTGAGGAGTGCCATGGTCATGGGTTTCGCAAAAACAACACATACATGTAATGCTGGCTTCAACCACTAGGAAGGACGGTCACACATCAGGGAGTTCCCCTTGAAAAACAATTGTCTCGGCTGGCCCCTAATTTAAAAGGAATAAATAAACCAATAGAAGCGTGATTGTAGACTCATTAGGTTAACTGATTAATTTGTGATCGCCATCGTCAGTGTTATTGTTACTGCCATCGCTGCAATCACCCTGCCGTAGTATGTCCGTCATCACAAAGCACATTAGCTTAGTTAGCACCCATCAGCGCATTACCATAACCCTCCCCCCCTCCCAACGCATTGCCTTCTGCCTTTGGCAGGCAAATAAGGTGAGAGTAGGAAAAAAACAAAAAAACAAGATAAGACTCCACCATCATCTACCTCTGAAAAGCTTTTTACTCTCTCCAGTAATCGTGCTCACACCTCTCATCTCGGCGTAGGGTTGAGTGCACTGGGCGTGCAACGCAATCTGGTCGCGGTAATGAAAACGTATATTCCGGCTCCCCTTCCTGAAAGGAGGCCCCATTAGAGAATTCGGCCTCATTGATTGAAATGCTTTTAAACTCGCACGTGCCCATTAACGTGGTAGGGGAGGGGCTGTTAGACAGAGGTGCCCGTCATAGCCCATTCAGCACATTGGCAGACAGAGAGTCCCTTCGCTGAAAATGCAAGTTTCCCTTTTGTAAAAAGGGAAACTGCCGATGAAATGGATTCAAGCTTCTGTGAATATTGGGTGGCACCCTGGAAATATATATCTGTGCATCCGTTTAATCAGGGTTGCGCTGACACGGAGGAAAGTAAAACTACTTACAAGCTTAACAGCAATGCAAACATTAGGTTTGGTTCATTCGTAACCGTAACAGCAAGAAACAATTGTGTCAGCCATCTCAAAAATATGTATCCCTTCTCTCACACACCTAGCGCGAAGGTTCCTAATGATCGGGGTTGTAACAATAATATTAATATGAAGAGTTCACATGACTCTCACATGATCAGAATGGTCTCGCGAGCCTATAGCCTTTCCTTAGAGTTACATACAGCAGTGTGCAAGTCCATCACTGCACTTGCAACGGTCAGCAAGTGAACAATGAGGTCATGCCAGCACATATGACATCATCTATTAGAGCGGAACACTTACGTAGCCACCACTGCTTGTTCCCCACGGGTTTGTACATGAGGTTAACACAAGTATCCATTATGGATGCTACCAACAGTCGCGCTTCAAAACCCCACACGCCCCTCCCTCACGCAAACACACCACCCACCCACATCCACCCCCGACATGTAAACGGCTATCACACTCTGAATCCTCCAGATTTTAATCTGCCCTTCTCTTGGCAGAGATCCCCTTAGTTTTCATCTTCGGCTTGTTCCCCCGGGAGGTTATCAGTGTTGTTGAGGGGCAGAGCTATATGGGTTTGATCTGACCCTTCAAATTCAATTACGGCCGAATGAGAGATGCCCAAGAGATTGACCCCAGAGTACGGTAGTTGTCTAGTCTCATTTGGAAAAGAGCGGCCCGTATCATGTGTTTGGAGAGAAAAGAGCTACTGTAGGTCTTATTGGGAAACGTTCTCCAGTATCACTTGGAAAAGAGCGGCCCGCATTCAGTTATGTATTTGGGGAGAGAAGGGCTACGTCTCGTTGGGAAATGTTAATGACGCTACTGTAAGCTGTGTGCGGTATATAGCCTCCGTCCGGGACACTAGTATCAAAGAGCTGGCCTTTACTTGCGTAAAGGCTGATGCACAGAGCTGGATAACTGCGTCAAGACCGGTCTACTTGACAGGAGAGGTATTTTTATTGACATGCACGACTACCTAACACTATGACCAAGTCAGGATGTTATTCTGAAACGACATGAGTTTGGCCTGGTCTTGTAAATGTGTCATGGTACGCTGCCTAATATAAATGGAAAATGTTGAAATCAGTACATAAAGCACTGCACTAGCATTCAGGGATAACTTATCCTGTCCTGTGAGTGACAATGCGAACAGCCAATGAAAATCCACTGCCCCACTTCCTAATAGTGCTAACATGTTAACGGAGGGTCTACGCATCAGACGGTCGGCACAATGCGCTTATGTGCTGATGAACAAAGGAGGCTGAGACTACTGCAGCAGTTCCAGTTGCTCCGCTGTCTTTAAACATTATAAACCTTTTTGAGCTCTAGGGGCGTGTTTTATGAAGCATCCCCTCCACCAGCAGGTGACTTGAGATCAGAGGCTCGGGAATAGAGCGGCTCTGGGAAAGGAAAAGCTTGGGGAACTCGTTTCATTTTAATTTCACTGAGTGGAATTGAGAACAAACTGTGCATTTACTGTGCTAGCACCCCAGGACGCAAACAGATCAATGTTGTTATCGGTGTGCAGAGCACAGGCACACACGCGCACACACACACACACCAATGTGCTTAGACAACCAATAATAGAAAAGATGGCCTTGAGATGGTTCCAATTTAATTACTCTGCAATGCCATAACATTTACAATATTTCTTCGTACAGTATACGTTATGTACTGTCTATACGCTGTATATACTGTATGCATTTGTGTGTGTGTGTGTGTGTGTGTGCGTGCATAATTAGGCATATATTGATATCATATACTTATATACTAAATATTCATGACTTTTTATTTGTGGTGTTGTTTGTGTGTTGATATAATGTTCCGTATGACATAAGCAGTTGTTCACATCATCAAAGTGGCGGCAGTGATCAACGCGTTATTCAGAAACCTTCCAAAATATAATTCCAGCAAACAGCGAAGGGATATTAATATACTGTATATTTAATCTACTCCCTGGCCTTCTCTCTCGGTGCTATGTGTTGCTAAAGGTGTGAGAGATGGTGCACACAATCAAACCGAAGCTAAGGATAGACACGGATTCACGGAGGTGAATTGCCCTTTCCACATGACGGCAACAATAGAAGCTGCTAACGTACAGTAACTGTCTTATGGGCCGTTCAGATTAAACGCGCAAAAAGCTGTCAGCAGAGTAGAGTGCAAAACTAATTTCCTAAACTATTGTGTCGCCATGGGAGCACACAGAAAGGGGCGGGGTTTTATCTGTTTAGCTACACTGCAAGAAATGCCCTATGAAATATAAGTGCAACTATATTAGTTTTGAGTTTACTAATGCTTAAAACAAGCAAAAATGTCCGCCAGCTCAGTACGTGAAATTCACTTGATAAGATTTCTTAAAGTTAAGTCACCAGATAAGCCTTTTAATTTAGAAACAAGTCCAACTTGATTTTACATCTAAAAACATTATTATCACACTAAGTTAGATATAGTTTTTGCAGTGTAACACTTGTTTTGCTAGGAGAAAACCGAATCAGACCACAGATGTCAGTTTTGAACTGAGAAGGAAAATGCAGCTAAAAAATGTGACTAACTCCAGCAGGTAATACAATATCTAGCCTATAACATAGCCTTCCAGTAATGTTTCCATTGCATGTGGTCATTCCTATATTTTTAATAGAGACGGAACGTGTTTTTAGTGTGTAGAAGTGCAGAAGCATGCAGAAGTTCGCAGAAGTTCACCGTGGTTGACCTTTTGCAGCTGTTCCGCCTACCTGCGCGTCTTACGCAGCTCTGTGCATACGTCCGTGCAGCGCGTTCCGCTCCGGCACCAATACACATTAAAGACATTTTGCGATCTGCACCCTCTTTCGCTCGTTTAACCTGAACGGCCCTTTAAAGTCCAGGGCCGTGCGCATGGGGGTGGATTTGGCAAAAAGATGTCCAGCATCTTTGAGAAAACACTGGAAAGATGAACCGATTAAAGTGGTGCCACGTGACATTTTCTGCCACTAGATGGCGGACCAGCACCTCGGACAAAAACACATGCGCTAACATGCAGACGTGGTAGACGAGTTTATGAAACACACAGAGGGAGTGTGATGTCATTTCCTGCTCATAACACCTTTACTCCACCATAAACTCACAAAGAAGATAGGTGCTTCCTGCTATAGTAATGTTCAAAACATAGTATATAGGACCTTTAAACTGCAAAAACACTGGTTTCTCACCCCCCCCCCCCCCCCCCCAAGAAGAGCGAGATATGCTATATGCCATATGCATCTAACAAGACAGAACATTTATGAGAGCATCAATAGTAAATGAGCCATGTATTAAATAGGCTAGTACACAACATTTGTAGTGAGCAGAGAACCAATCTTAACTTATTTAATTATTTTCTCAACAATTATGTCCGGCATGCAATATCAGCATCCATTATCGTAATGGATTAAAAGTAGAGGATCGGTTGGAGAGCACAATACGACAGAGAGCACCTGGTTTACTAATTGACCCTGCTGCGGCGATCATCTTGAACCCTGTGTAGCCGCGTTTTAAGTGTTTGCTTTTCAAAGCCACTTCACAAAATGCTGGAGACCAAAATTAGAAATTATATTCAATTACAGAAATGGTCATATACTGTAACTGCATCTGAGACCAAGTCTCAGATCTGTGGAAGATATTCACAAGCCGCAGTCAACGCCGCGGCGATAAATATTTTCTGGTTGCCGTAGGAACGGTACACCCCTCCGAGAGACAGCCATTTAGATTTCATAACCCCGCTATTCTCATTTGTTTCATCGCAGGTGGACAAGTGGCACACAAACGAACACTAAGATTTCAGTGCGCATGTTTATACAATACGCTTCCACACACAAACACACACCCACAATATACACCCACCCCCACATACATACACGCACGCACACAAACACACAATCCATTTTGACTCAAGCAAGGTAAAATAAAGGAAAACACAGCTTTACTCGTCCAGCTCGGAGTTCTGCTGTGTTAGCAATAAGCAAATTGTCCGCTAAGTGTACGCCCGCCTGGGGAGGGGGGAGTCAGGCTTTCCCTGGCAACGTCTCTTGGCCGCGGCACAGTGCAGCGCTGGGCTGGGCGCTTGAACCCCTCCCATCCCACGGGCACAGACTCATCTCTCCTGATGTGTGTGGGCTGGCTGTGTGATAACAGAGGAGCCCGCAATCGCCTGTGACCTGTCACGATCCCTGATCCATAACGTCATTCCATTCCATTACTCTGTGTTTGTGTGCGCGTGCAGGTGTGGAGTCTAGACAGTATACAGCACAAAATAAACATACACTATATACTGCAATATGCGTCTACTTGCAGTTATCTTGTCATGTCAACACCTTCTGTAACCACATAGTCAGAAACCAGATAGTCTAGCAGAGCAGATACATATGTAAAGTCTTGGCAAAGGCACTGGCTAACTGCGGTATTTTGATTTACATGTACAACGACCAACTAGGTAACTCAATGACAAAGTCAGATGTTAAAGTCGCAATGAGGAAATTGTTGTAGGACTAAACAACATGAATCCTCTTTATTGGAACAATAATTAACCTGAGGAGTCAACAATCAGCCAAAGTGGAAACATTGCAGCCTCTTAAACCAGATGATTGACAGGTTGGTTCAATTAGCCTACCCTAAGTTTGCTAGGACCAGGTAAATAATAAAGGCATGTCTTCATAAAATGGAAGTCTACAGTAGGAGAGGGGGAATCTCGTTCTTGAAACGCAGTACTGCAGCATTATTTGGATTATTAATTCTAATATTGTTACCGTTTTGGAAAAAGGTATTTGTTATTAAAAAAAGTTATCATAATACATGCAGTAACTAGTTAAAGCCCAACACTGTCTCTAAGTACTGACAAAATGATCTGTTACTTTCTACACAGCCCTGACCTATGGCATTGACGGAAGAGGCGTTTTTGTTTTGATCGAGTTCAAATATCAACAAGCTTTCTCCAGAATTACTTACTATACTTTTAAATGCCACAATACAAATATCAAATATAGAGATTGAGTTGACTAAGCAACCTACAGTCAAAGCGCTGACCGCCCATCTACAGTACACCCAGTGAATGCAATCCCGTTAAATCTCTCTTTCATTGTGTTGTAATTCTACCTATAAAACAAAGACAAACAGTAGAATTCTGCCTTAAAGACAATTTTCACTGTGAAGCCAATAAAGCATGTTAAATTGAAAAAGAAAAAAGCATGAGAGAGAGAGATGGGAAAAAGAGTAGAGTGTTCATGAAATATATATTTAAATGAATTATAATACAGAGAAGGGCATTAGGTACATTATGGCATAACAAACAATATTGCTGACGATGGCATCCTGGCATTATATGCTATAATTCACTGAGCGGGAAACTCATGTTCCTGAATGCACAAATCTACGTGATACAACGATCATATCAACACAACACAACAGAGAACCACAATAAGGAGGAACTCTGGCATGACCAATCACGGCCATTGGTGCTTTTCTGTAGGATATATAGATAGGGAGAGAGAGAGAGAGAGAGGGGTGGGGGTAGAGAGAGAGAGTATCTACATGTTTTTCCGCTTTGTTGGTCATTTTCCATTTCAGTGGCCCAAGGTCTGAGTACCAGTAATTAGAAATATATTTACCGAGGAAACGTGACTTGGATTAAATTCAATGAGACGGAGAAAATTAGGGAATTAACGACTTCTGCAGAAATTAAATTATTTCCTTTGTTCTAGACTACTGTAGTGGATCGTTGGGGATTCAAAATAAAGTTAAGTGCATTGCATTTAGCAAAAGCTAAGTACTGTTTTCTTCCACAATGTAGCGACAAGCTGAACAAAACAAAACAAAAATACATACATTCCCCACAATAATATACCACAGCACACTGTAACCATTTCACATTCGTACAATACTTAAACTACAACACTCACATTATACATTTGCATCTGAACTGCTTAATAGAATGGTGATTGTGTCCTGTATTTGGATTAATCACTGTATATCCAATTTTTGTGCTATGTGAGTTTATCAAGCACCCATAAAATTATCATCAGCACCCTTATATTCTTAATAATGAATAAGCGAAGTTGCAGCACTTGAAAGTCAAACATAGATACATACTAATTAATATTGATTGATACTGTAGGTCGACAGTGACATGTGTGATGTAGACGTCTTTGTAAGTAGGTCTCTTTAGGGGCTCAGCACCCCTAAAGGTCTTATCCTAGAATTGCCCCTGGCCTCTGGATTATTGTATGTAACTGCCACTGTTTAACATGAAGCTATGGTTTACAGAATCAGCAGAGCAGTGGTGATAGTGGTTCATACTCTTCAGAGAGAAAGGTTCATGCCTCGTAAAAGCTTGTGTAGCACTGGCAGACATTTGGCATTTACATTTATGGCTGACTAAGGGGATAATTAAACTCGACCTGCCCACCATCTTCATTTAACAAGAGTAAATAAAGAGGGTGTATTTCTCTGCTGTTCTCTGTTGCACGCAGGCACCCGGAAGCCAAATACAGATGTCGGGCAACATCCCAGTAGCAGAGCAGAGCTAGAAGCTGATAGAGGTGTTCACAATGATGACAAACTGTGAGCAAAGTCATTTAGCAATTATAAATCCCCATCAGGCACACACGCACACACACACACCATGACAGGTCCTCGTTAAAATGCGTTAAAATGCAGGTACTGTACCAATAGGCAATGGCTACTGAGAAGAACCCTCATTTTCCTTTCCTTGTCTTTCCATAACGGTTTTATTTGTGTGGAATCGGAGCTAGAGGGAACATTGTGGTAACCGCTGGTATATGCTAACCTTTATTATCGATGTATGACAGGTTTGATAGTTTGACTGTCGGTGCTACAGTAATTGCATTGCCAATAAGAGTTGTTATTACTATTCTGTTTTTCACAGTTACACTACATGCAATAGGCTACATCTTTTATATTATATATTTTCTTGACTAAAGGACAGTTATACACGAGGTAACCTTCGAGAGAGTATAAAATATAAATCATTATAAATACAAAATACAAAAAGTGTTTGCGTGAAAATGAGGTTGAGCCAAAACAATGCCAAGAAATCCACGACACGACAAGCTAGCCAAAACACAACTCATCCATGCGCGAAGATGTGAACATTACCCCCCGTTTAATGTCTCACACTCACACATTCCCTTGGCACACAGCTCTGCCTTATTGTCACTGGATATTGTCTTCTCCATGAACAAACAAAAGAAGAAGCTGTCCTGGACTACAACTGACTCAACTGACAAACGTCGTGGTGAAATTGCATTGTTTCCCTCCACCGGCGTCGTGTTGTGATGGCCGCATGCCCGAACCGAGCGCAACGCCGCCATTAGCAGTCGAGCTCACCGCGCTCCAGCGGCGGTCTCCTCGAACACGTTGCGCATTTTGTTGAGAGGCGAGAAGAGATGAGGCTGCAGCTCGACTCGACAGCGGAGACAGTCTGCGGCCTTGTGCAGCCACACTTCACTGCTAATTCCCCCGCGGGCAGAAGACACTTCAAGGTGGGGTCAGGACTAAGTAAAACGATGATCTCTAAGGCGGCAGTTCTCAAACTTTTTTGAGCTATGGCCCCTACTAATTATTTCCATGGCACAAAAACAGGAATGACGCACACCTAGAACTCTGGAGATTACATTAAAGGTGTCAGGCATTCTGGAGAAAGATTGTGACATGATCAAAACATAAACACCTCTCCCTTCAGTGACATAGGGCTAGAAGCCCTGTCCCCCAAATTGGACATAAATTGCCAAAACAATGTTGTCTGGTGCGGTCTGCACCACTTTTGGGCTACTTTTGTTTGTGTTCCCATTTACAGACAGGACTGTGTAGAAACGGTAGTTTTTATTTCTCAGTGCACATAAAATTGTTGGCTCCACCTTCTGAAGAGGTAAAAAGCAATAAATGAATACATTAATACATGAAAAGTATTATTTTAAAAAGCACTTTGGGATGGAAATGGGTGGTGTACTGTGGTATTAAAGATGCGTAATTAGGAAGGGTATCCTACAGTACCTTGCCTCATCTTTATGTTTACTGGCCGAGGATTCAGTATTGGAGGTTCTGGGAGGTGTGTCGTGGATTGGGTTATTTAGTGCTGGTGGTGCATGGTTGGTGGGCTGGATTATGGGTGGGTGTGTGCCCTGGCCTGCAGTGCCTGGGGGTTTAGCTGGTCCATTTAGTCACCTGCACAGTGTCTTTGTTCGGTGATGCGCTCCTGGTGCCACATCCTTGTGGGTCTGGGGTATGTTGGTGTGTAGGCTCGTTCTGTCAATGTCTTTGGGGTTCCATTCTCTGACTGAGATTGAGGTG
>JAODOY010000200.1:2500-13962 GCA_025399855.1 Forbesichthys papilliferus | reverse complement strand
GTGTGAAGCACTTTGTGTTACATGAATTTGTATGAAAAGTGCTATATAAATAAAGATTGATTGATTGATTGATAAAAGAGACATTACACAGGCGGCCTCTACACACAATTTATTAGCCCTGCGTGCGTCTACAGTTAAGATTAATCCAAGGTTATTTACGCACACACAAACACACACGCACACACTCTGTCTTCTAATAAGGAGACACGTGGTCCACACACGCTTTGTCAGGCTTCGCTCTGTCTCGCCTGGCCCATTAGAGCTGAGGTATCTTTGTTTCAAGGTCACATTGTCGTCCATGTTAGCTCCTTGGCCACATAGCTCTTTATGTGCCATTTATTCTGCCTCACTAACGTCTTCCTCTGTTTGATCTCATCTCCTGTCCTCTCTATATGCTCCTCTGTTCCACACCCCCCCTTCTCTCTCTCTCTCTCTCTCTCTCTCTGTCTCAGTTCTCGGTCGCTCTTTGCTCCTGGCAGGGGTTCAGACGCACTAACGTTTCAGTTTGTGTCTGCTGGGTGTTAATGTATGCCAAACCACCTGTCAAGCAGCAGAACATTAACACGTCCATTTTCTTTCATTCTGAGTAAGATAAGTCTCACTGACAAAGGCGATTTTCATATAAAGGACATTATGGAAATTAAAAGGGATTAAACGAGCTCAAAGTCGGTTTTCCTTAGCATTTCGCACGAAGAGTGACATTTCTTCTCATGAATACTTATCAGAGCAGAATCTTTCAACGTTTTTTAGAACTGTTAATCTTGCACCATCATAGATAAGCTCGCCCGGTAGATCATGAAGACTATTTTATCTCTCTGTGTTAATTAAGAAACTAGAGGAAATATCATTGTGTTAAGCAGCACTGATAGGAAGTTAATACTCATGAAACCATGAAGAAAAAAAAAAGAAAGAAGAAAAAAACAACATGGCCATGACAATGCTGTCCTAATAGACTGATGCCTGGGGATAAGCACACCATTGACACAATCTCTACAAGAGTGCTTATGGTATAGAAACAAAGGCTGTGCGATAACATCATTGAGCTGACGCAGACAAAATTATAGTATTTGGGGCCAAAATGACAGAAAGTGTAATGCATTTGGTTTATGGGATGTTAGCCATTTACAATCAGCTACCGCGACCACAGCCGGCCATAAGCCAGTGTGAGGACCTGGGGCCTCTAGTATCAACATTCCGTATGCTGGTTTTCACGCACAAAGTGTGATGTATCAAAATGTACGTGACGTGAGAATGTGCAGAGCGTACCGCAAAGTCAAGTCTGGCTCTGTAACGTGCCGATTTCTAACTTTGAAGCACCAAATATGTGTCCTTTCCAGTTACTATAAGGTAACATGGCTTTGTCAATGAAAAAAACCTATCCGATGACCACAACATAAGTTACATCATGTAGCATAATGAGGTTTAACATCAGAAAAACCAAAACCCAAACGTTAAATGCTATCAACTGTATATTTATGTAAGCAATATAATAATGTCTGTTAAATTTGTGTGTCAATTAATTAAAAATCTACTTGAATTAAATACACGTGTATACGTATATACTTGACACTGACAGATTTGGTCCCCATCGAGACGCGAACCCCTCTCCTGTGGATTACAAAATGAAAACCTTAACAAGGAGCCTAAGGGATCTCCATGATTCACCAGAGCGTTCTTGAGGTGTTGGAGAGTATGATTTACTTCATTTAAGATTAGGATACTGCACAACTATAACCGACTGGCCTTCGTTACATAGGCCTACTATGTATAGTCACACTCTATATATCGCCATTGTGCGCACCCCGGCTTACTTCCCACAGATGAAATATCTTACTCACTGTGCAAGATCGGCGTGCGCTGCAATTGTCTCCGTTTAAGAATCTGTGCTGTCGCTGAGACTCACAATATCCATGTCCATGAGGCAATTACGCATAAATCCATGCACCGGCATATACTTTTGAACCAGTTCTGATTCATCACTTATGTTAATTATCCAATATCATATCATATCATCAATATTTTATCGCTTTCATATTATTGGCATATTATTGACAATGTCTTTCTATGATTACAGCCATCCTTTCTTCCTGTGAGCTTAGCTGCCACACTTTCAACTCTTCTCTTTATCGACTTTGATATCCAACTATTACTTTATACTTTCTGACTTGGTATGGTTCTCGGAACCTGATGCATTGACTGCCTGTAGTCATTTGCCACTCTGTTGACTTAATTTATTTTATTGCTGATACCGGAGGACAAACTTCTAAATATAAAATTAATCCTGCCTTCCACCTCTGTGATCAAAACGTCGATCTATCTCAGTCAGTGCATTTTCTCTCTTTTTTTTTTTGACATGTTTTGCGGCTGGATAAACCTTTGCATATTGGACAAGGGATGAGGAGATTGGCGCATTTATTTTAATTTGTATAGTAATTTATGGGAGGAGGTAATGCGGGTTCAAAGGCTTGTGCATGTACGCTAAAATACACGTTTATTGGGATGTATGAAGGGAAGATGTGCAGGACCTGGTGTACGCATGGTTTCATACATCTGAATATTTCTGTGCATATGCACTTTTAGAGTTTGGTGAGTATGCCATCTTCTAGTATGAAAGCTGCGCAATTGTTGATACATGAGGCCCCTGGTTTGCATCTTTCTGCTCAAGGCTGTGAATGTACAGTGTTATTTAATTGTGTCATTTAGTGTGTTATTTGACAATGTTATTTAGTAGTGTTATTTAACCATGTTATTTAGCATTTAGTCATTGTCTTTGTCATGCCATCTTAACATTAAGCAAGATGATATAGCTATTGTCTATAGCTATTGTTTAGCTATTGATATAGCTATATAGCTATTGCTACTATATAGATATGGTTATTGTCTTTGTCATGACAACTTGACATTAACCAAGGCAAAATAACCTGTCAAAGTGTTTGTCACGACGATGTGACATTAAACAATGTCATGTCACCTTTCATGAACATGCCACGACAGGCCATATATGAAACTTAAAGAAGCAGTGTAGCTGTAGCATGTGGTTGATTTTATAATTGTGTCATGACTATGATTGTGTATTTTCCTTGACCTTGACTTGTTCACTTGTTCACTTGTTCACTTGTCATGTTAGCGAGGCGCTAAAGTGCGGCGGCCACCTCGAACTCAATATTCATGAAAAAGCCTGGCTGCAGGTTCTGTTTACTATTGGCTGGTCAGTGATGGTTTTGCAAAAGTTATTGATGCAACTTACAACAGATGACACGCTGTATCAGACTCAGGAAGGCTAAATAAATCAAATCACAGCTTACATTTTTTGCAATGGCCCGATCGGGACAGAGTTGCAAGTTTCTCTGTCCCGAAATGATGTTTTCCTGGCCCCGGGCCATCAGCCATCGTTATTGCGGAGCCCTGACGGTGTTATTGTTCAATGTACAATGTAAAATGCCTGTCCAGATAGCGTCAGTTTGAATCTACATACTGGAGAGTTCTCTCACTAGCCGATCTGTTTTCCCCCTCTCTCCCGTCGAGGGGGGAAGGATGTGCTGATATTCTAATTTGTCTTCCCACTTGCTCCGCTATGTCTGGAGTCAGTGTCCAGTGTTCCCATCCTGCGATGGTCTCCTTTGTTATTCTCCCCTGCGCTTAGCGTCCTTGTTTCTGCTGTAAAGGAAAAGCCCGCTCTTATCCCCTATCTGATTGTCTGTTAGTTGGTATGCAGGCAGGGCTCCCCATTGTGTGTTTTTGCCTGTCAGCGCTCTCTCTTTCTCTCCCCCACCCGCTGCCTCTCACTCTCTCTCTCTCTGTCTCTCTATCTCCCTCTCCCCCCTCTCTCTCTTCTTTCTCTCCCTCTCTCAGACTCTACCTCTTTCTCTTTCTGTGGTTCTCCCGTCAACTATCACTGTCAGAGACCACTGTCATAGGAAAGGAAAAGCCTTGAAGACAGAATTATCGGGGGAAAGAGAACGGCGTTTCAGAAGGCAAAAGAGAGAAACAAAGAGAGGGGGAAATGGGGGGAGGGAGGGACGGTGTTGATGGTGAAATATGGACGGTGGGCTACAAAGGTACATGCCAGCCAGCAGAATGACAAATGGCTCTCTAGTGACAGTATTATATTAAAAAGTAAATTGATATGCAAATGCTTCCGCAGGACAGGGGCAGCCTGTTGTCCCTGCTGGAGTGGAACGCTGAGAGAGATGTGTGTGTGTGTGCGTGTGCGTGTGCGTGTGTGTGTGTGCGCGCTCGTCTTGCCCTGTAACATAGCCACTGCAGGGGCTAGCCGCTAGTTAGCATAAGGGTCTTAGCGGAGTGCAAGAAGAAACCTATACGCAGCAGAATTCTCATAGTCTGTTCCACCTCGGGAGTCCATTAGTTTAATGCTAAAGTACATTCTTGCATCCTAATATTGATTTGGACATTGTTCTCGTAATGTTAGATTACCTAAATGTATATCAGCTGAGTTAAATTGTTTAAAATATGGAAGGGATTTGGCGATGGAAATGTGTGTTCTTACAGAAAGTGCATGCACTCAATATATCTCTCTCTCTCTCTCTCTCTCTCTCTCTCTCTTTCTCTCTCACACACACACACACATACAGAGCTGTCAGGGGGGAAATAGAAGGGGTTGCCATGTCATGTTTAAGACTGTGGCGCTAATGGCTCATGACACTTCTAACCAGAGAGGAGAAATGAGTCGCACTGTAATTACTATGGAAATGTGTTCATTTCAAATCACACACACACACACACACACACACACATGCACACACACACCTCTGCATCATACACCTCCGACACTGATAGGACTTGAGCTTTTGCCTTGGAGCAGATGTGTGCGTGCATTTGTGTGTGCACGCACACCCCCATGGGGGTATCACAGTTGCAGGGTAAGGTGTGACCCTTAGTTCCTATTTCCCATATGCTGTAAACACATGCCCCGAGGTGCTGTGTGTGTGTGCGTGTGTGTGTGTGTGTGTGTGTGTGTGTGTGTGTGTGTGTGTGTGTGTGCGTGCGTGTGTAGGGATAACGATAGTCCCCTAGTGTGTCCCTTGGCCTGGGTCCAGCTGATAACCATGTGGGGACACCCTCCACCCCCAAATGGGAACATAGGCCCCTGCCTACCTAGAGACCCCTCTTGCTAACCACAGCCTGCGTGTGTGTCTGAGTGTATTCCCAAGTTGGCCCATTGAAGTCTGGGCTTCGCCATGCGTTCAGCTGTGTAAAATCAACACTAGGATTAAACACAAAATGACTCTCATATTTACTGAGCCTTACAAGAGCCTAGCCTGCCACCCGCTCTCTCTTTCCCGGTCTGGCAGACTTACTTACACCGCTCTCTTGTACTCCAGGCCGTCATGGCTCCTTTTTGCCTTCATCACCTCCCCTAGCCTCCGCTCTTCCCCACTCCTCCTCACCCACTCCCCCGTCAGCCATATATAAACTAGGGCTGCCATTGATCCTGGTCTCTAAGATTAGATTGAATCGCCTGTAAGTCCCAGTGATTTGACAAGTGATTGTCTTCTTTTGATAAGGGTGATCGCGTATTTTCATTCTCGGGATTTGCGACAAAAGGGGTTGCAGAGAGAGGGTGTGATGAGAAGACATCATTGTAATATGGAACGAAGGGGGTTTTATGGAAGACATATTAGTTCTGCAAGAGTGGAGGAGGTTGAGACAATGAAGCCATCTGGTATTTATGTGGTGTTTATTACATGGTGATGTTGATGTTTTATGTGTTTTGGCCCAAAACATTGGTGGTGAATTTAAGAGCGCTGTAAATCACACATAGATGGTTATGCTAGGGCTGTTAAATGCTGCGGTATGGGGCCGAAGCTCAACAACTTATAGGGAAATCCCCTACGTGCACAGGCACACACACAGGCATCACTCTGCGAGGCCTTTTAAACAGAACAAGTTTAATAACACTTCCTCACAGTTGGACAGCTGGGCTGGCCTGATCAATTCATCAATATTTAACATCGATCATTAGACTGACCTGCTGGACTTGGTTTCCATGTGCGTGTCTATGTGTGTGTGTGTGTGTGTGTGTGTGTGTTTCCCTGGAAGCAGTGGTTAATGGCCAGAAGGTTCCATACAAGCAGTATGTTAATGCATCTATTATAAGGCCAGTGCAGGGGATGCACACACACACACACACACACACACACACACACACACACACACACACACACACACACATGCCCCAGTTTTCCTCCAGGCAGCAATCTTGCTCAGAGACTGTGGGGAGGGGGGGTGGCAAGACAATCAAAAGGCCATTCGCACACTCTCTCTCTCTCTCTGAGCTGCTCACTGAGTACAGTGGCAGGACACAGTCTGGGAAAATATCACACACTGGATTTAGCTCTCACATAGGGCGTGGGTGTGTGCGGGCCAAATGTAGAAATGTCAAGATCTATATGGAGGTATTTATCGACATCTGTGGCTGTGTTAATGCATGCTCACAAAATCACTTCCCCGCCGTCAATAATCCTGCTGTGTGTTTGCTTTCAGGCACTGTGGCTACATCAAAGCCAAGCAGGACCCCGATGAAGAGAAAATGCAATTCCAGCACGGCCGAGGTACACTGAGGCACACGCACGTGCACGCGTGCACACACACACACATACACACGGGTGTATATTCTGTACACACGTAGCTGTAATTGCAATCGAAGTGGGGATACACAGTATTGCCTGTCTATAAAAGCTGACAACAGTTTAGCTGTGCTGAAGAAGGACACCATGCAAACGGTGGTCAGTGGTCATTCACTGAATTGAACATTGGCCTTGGCACAGGCAAGGTTGGGCGTTTGATAACCCCTGTGGCAAGCGTTTCCAGACAGTATGCACTCTTGAGACCACGAGGCACTCTGGATAAAAGCATCCACTAAACGGTTTATGTTGTGAGTTAAAATATACAAACGCTCCATTTTCTCCCCATCAAATACATCAGAGGGTATCAGCATTTTTCCACTGCAGAGAGTATTGTCACCTTGTTCAGCATAATTTCATTTTGATAGATAATGCTTACAAATTGCTTTGTTTTGTTATGATTGATTTTCTTTAGCTTGCACACACAAGCATAGACACAAGCATAGACACAAGCAAGCACACGCACATGCACACACATACACACACACGCACATGCACACACACACACACACACACGCACACGCACACGCACACACACACACACACACACACGCCATGTACACTGATTCTAAACACCTCTCTCAAGGCAACATTCTAACACCCACCTACATTGCAGTGACTCACATTTTACACAACTGCCTGCCTGGGCATAAGGCCTGCTTTGAGAAGAACACGTAAGCCTTTGTTTCCTTGTAACTGTTTAAACAAATTAGCTCTTACCGCAAGAGAACAGCACGCTGCCAGAATGGAAACAGTAGCCCTGACACATTTTACATAACAAAATAGTTGTTAACATTAAAGAAAGGTTTGGGTTTTTACAAAAGGATGTAATAAAATCACATTATTTGAAATAACGACTTAACACGAGGCTCTTGAAGAACTAGATATTTTGATTAAATTCTGAATTGATTTTTAATTGATTTTCAAGACAATTGCAAAGCAGCCCTGCTCTTACACACAAATGATTCATCAATAAATAAAATCTGAAGGATGCTGGTTTAAGACTCTCTGAAGGACCAAAAGCCCATAAGCGATACAGTATACTGTATACCTTGAATTCCTCCCAGCTGCATAGATGCTGTCCAGCTTCGTACTTTGCCTGTCGGGGATTCAGGAGTGTGAAATGGCAAACATCAATTTATTATTATTATTATGAATATATTGAGAATATACATATATATACACAATTGACATATTCAATTTTGCCTTATCTATTTTTATTTAATTTTACTGTTTTCCTTTATTTTAGTCTCATATAGATTCAAAATCTATTTTGCAAGAGAGATACACACTAAAACCTATTACAAACTAAAACCATACAAAACATACAAATATAAAACAATACACAAAATATTATTATTTTAAAATAGCATTAATAGGAAATACACTGAGAAGCAAAAAGTATAAATAACTTCTGTAAAACTGGTTAAAACACTGACATCCCTGAACTTTGTATTACCAATTATTTTATCATTAAAAGCAGGTAATGATATCATGTCTTTTAAATGTAAAACAATATGAAGCCTGTTCCAAACTGATGAGGCTGAATACTGAAAAGACGTTTTTCCTAAGTCAGTCAGTCTCTTACAGTTAAGCTTCCAGGCAGCAGGACCTACATCCATCCCCACACCTATGAAGACCCCAACCAGGCTGTCAGAGACTTTGCCAAGGAGATCGACGCATCCAGCATCCGTATAGAAAGAGTCATTGGCGCTGGTGAGTTACCGATTAGCAATTGTCTTGGATCCATTCCTGAAAACTGCCACAGCCTTTTCTATAGACTTGGACATTAATTCACTAATTTCTTGGAGTTTATCTCATTATAATTGAATTGAAACTATAATTAATTTTTCTGAAGATGCCTTCAGTCAAAACCACATGCATGGATAATGTTATTGATTTTTGGGAAACGCATTTATTGCTGATTAACTGAACCCGTACTCAATTTCCATTAATTTGGTAGACACAAATTAATTGATTGTTGGCTTTAAAAACAAATTAAGTAAAGGCGCGACTCCTAAAGTGTGTGACAAATTTGTGATATTATTACTGCTGTTATTGTTACTTTTCTTTGTTGCTTAGACTTAACGTGAAAGACGATATTCATGATATTGAGGTGTGTGTGTGTGTGTGTGTGTGTTCAGGTGAGTTTGGGGAGGTGTGTAGTGGTCGTCTACGCGTCCAGGGAAAGAGGGAGGTGTACGTGGCCATCAAGAGTCTGAAGGCGGGCTACTCTGACAAGCAGAGGCGGGACTTCCTGTCTGAGGCGTCCATCATGGGACAGTTTGACCATCCAAACATCATCAGGCTAGAGGGCGTGGTCACCAGATGTGAGTAATGCAACAACACACAAAGGGGTAGTGTGTACAACCATTATTCAATTTACATACAAAGCTCCAGCCCCGGTACGTGTATTATACTGTACATACATAACATACAGTATGGTATAGCATAATTAATGGTTTCTCCCATAGCATTAATATCCCTCATGAGAGGAACCCCCACACCCACATAGTATTTGTTAAGGGGATCTTTTCTCTGCCCAGGCTCCCTTTGTCCTGAAAATATACACACTTCAATGTCCTCTGTCACGCTATGACGGATGCCATAGGTATGCCTGACCCATGCAGTGTGTGTGACCCCTTCTCCTCACACGCGTGTGTGCGTTTTTATGTGTGAGCATGCGTGTGTGTGCGCTCAGTAGGTAAATGAGTGTTTATGTGTCACGTATGTGCCGTGAGGCAGGGCAGAGCCACTCTGTTAATGTGAATCAGACCTGACCCGGGATCAGATAAAAAGCTCTGTTACCACGGAAACGCAACAGGTGACGCATGTCCAGTGAAAGTGTCCGCTTTGAAGTGGGCCACTTGTTTACCTGGGCTGATTGTGTTAGACAATTATGGCGTGCGTGCGTGCGCGTGCGTGCGCGTGCGTGCGTGCGCGTGTGTGCGCGTGCGTGCGTGCGCGTGTGCGCTTGTAGGTTAACACTGCTAAGGTGCATTTATTCAGGCCATGGGTTCTATCAGACAGTTGATCACTACACCTCAAAATTACAGCTTCCTATTGCATTCTCTCTTTCACTTAATGTCTGCCCTCGCTCTCTCTCTCTCTCTCTCCCCCTCTCTCTCTCTCCCCCTCTCTCTCTCTCTCTCTCTCACACACAATCCACTCGCACCAGTTCGCTGGTGCTTGGTGACACCGAGGCCAGCAACAAAAGAACAAATGCATATGAATGGGGATTTGTCCTGAATATTAATAACTCTTCATGTTAATTAGATGTGTTTTACTCTGATGAATATTCAACAGTATACATATTAAGATTAAGATCCTCTCATATTTCTTATTCATTTCCTCATGCTCTCTCTCTCTCTCTCTCTCTATCTGTAATGCTAGCTTTTAATTGTAACCTTTGCATAGCAGGTTAAAGCTGAAGTATAAATATTAACATTGCAAATTACTCCAATTTTTATTTCAGCAAGAGGAGCTTGTGATTATGCCTCTTGTCAGTGACACACATGCATGCGCATTTGAATTTGACCATATATTTTCAGGGTTTTAAAAGAACTGCAGCTATTTCCTTGACAATTGTGTGACGGGTCAGAATAGCAGTAATTAAAACAGTATACAGCAGTATTTGTATTTGTGTTCAAATGTGCTTTAGTATTTATAGTCAAATTCGTATTAGTATTAGTATTCAAATTTCTATAGCATTTGCATTTGTACAGTATTAGTTTTTTCATTTCCCGTGTGTGTGTGTGTGTGTGTGTGTGTGTGTGTGTGCGTGTGCACGTGTGCGTGTGTGTGCATGTGTGTGTGTAATGTCTGTGTTCCTACAGTGTGCGTCTGCCTCTCTCTCCCCACCTGTCTTCACGGCACATTGAGGACCTGATAGAGGCCCTTAGAAACAAATCTCACTAGCCAAGGGGTAATTTCACAGGTCACAGCCCAGGGTGTGCATGTTGGGGCGGGGCGGTGAGAGGTGACCTGGGTCGATAACGCCTCAGGGCCTTGTTCTCTAGCTCCAGCTGGTCCCTTCACACCTCACACACTCTAATCAGGAAAGCTGACCCTGTGTGAGCTGGGCTCAGGTGTGTGTGTGGGCGGGTGCTGGAAACACAAGCTGTAACGTTCGGAGGAGCCGAGAGACAGTTTGGTGGTAGTAGTAATATTGTTAGCAGTAGTAGGATGTATAATTGTCAATGAACTTATTTGTAGTAAGAGACAAACATGACTACAGCAGCAGTCGACTACGCTTTATGAAGCAGCTACTGTTTAACATAATCCAGTGCACCGGAACAGCTGTTGAACTTGACAACATTTGGCCAACAGTGTTAAGTTGAAACATGGACTTATTTTGAGTACATAGGCCTACTGTAACAGCACATTGTGGATGCTTCCCATCTAATAAATGACATGATAACGTAAAAATAGAGCTGTCTTCCATGTATATGGCGGACATGGTGCAGCCTTCATGCCTGTTGGATGGAAACCACATCTAGACAGAAGTCATGACAGTTGTAGTGACTATCTCACCTGAATGTGTACGAGGCGGTCAACATTTTTAAACACAAACCGTTTTGCGTGTGTCTGTCAGTGCGTGTGTGTGTGTGTGTGTGTGTGTGTGTGTGTGTCTTTAGAAGACTCCACGTTACTTTGGTCCCCGCTGTGTGCCGCTATAGCCCGCCCTGCTGTCTCCCTGCTGATTGGTGCCATTGTCATGCTAATGACGGAGCCGCATGCATGGCGGCCAAGAAATAACAGACCATTCCTTTTTCTATCTGTCTTGCTGCGCCTCAGAAAAGAGCAGCAATCCCACCA
>JAODOY010000199.1:9008-36575 GCA_025399855.1 Forbesichthys papilliferus | reverse complement strand
ATTGTTCAGCTTTAAGTTTATTGCAAAAATAAGCAATATGCAAAAATAACCATGGTCTGCCAATGACGAATAATGAAAATAAATACATAACGTTGCCATGACGTACCTGTGACATATTACGTACCTAAGTTACGTAGTGGCAACCAAAATAGGTCTTTCACTTTGTCGTTGTAGCGACGTCAGTTACGTAAGCGCGACAAAAAATGACCGTCTCACGACGTCATTGCAACGTAATATTGTTAGCTGGGTAGCTACTGTGGTGACATTTCTATAGTCATTCAGTTAATTTTCTTAATTAACTGCAAAACACAAACACACGAGTATGGTATGTATGGTATGGGCGTGCGTTACATTTAGTAGACTATGTGGTGTTCTGTCTAGAGTCATTAAGCGTACTATTATGTGTCGTGTCAATGTAGGCTAGCCTATTTTTAAGCTGCAACGTTTCAATTTAAACAACTCGTCGTAACATGTTCCATGTATTTAGATGTGAATCCACAGTATCTCCACTCATTAAAAAAACATACAAATAATATGTAATACGCAAACCTACCACACAAGGGTGTACAATCACCAGCTTTTAACTTCAGAAGGTTTAGATCTGGCACCAAAGCAAATATATGTATCTTTTGATTGACCTGCATTACCAGGATATTTTAGACTATTATTGTTGTTGTTGATAGTTGGTAGTTATTGTCGTTATTTTTACCTTATTTACATGTTAGGCCTACACTAGTCTAGGCGTTGCTGGTTCAATCAAAGTTATCTATTTACAGTAAACTACACACAGTAGGCTATACATTTTAGGACAACTTCAGGCCTCAGCGCCAGGTCGCAGACATCAGACAACGCGGCAACTTTTATCAGCATAAAACATTGCAAAGATAAGGTCTACAATTACACATCAGACCAAATGGCATTAGAACAAACAGCCTCCGTCAAAGTGACCTCAGACAAAAATGCATCACTGTGGTATGAGTAGAAAACCACAGTCCTCCATATTGAGTCCCAGTTGGTCCAGTGTTGACTGGGCTATTGACCAATTATTATCAATCCTAAGAGGTGTGGCTTGTGAGGGGGCTGCACGAGATACTCACTATAGCACACTGCTACTGTAGATTGACAGGGACTCAATGTGGAGGGTTGTCTTGCAGTCCGCTCATTTAGCGCTGCATTTCTCATGGCTGTTGACTATCCAATAGCTTGCTAACGTCACATTGGTGTCATAGTGTACTGCCTGATGTCAGACTGTATGATAGGTTAGACTTTAATGTGGCCTTCTGGAGTCCTGTAGAAGCCGTGTGGAGAGGTCAAACATCATGGGCACCATTGTTCTCCTGCCTGTATAGTTGACCGGGTGCTAAATGTTTTATTACTTGGGAAACAAGATGTTACCGTAGGCCCTCCAGTGTGCAAACCAAACACCATATAACCACTAGACCATATACAGTACGCGCGTGTGTGTGTGTGTTTGTGCGTGTGTGTGTGTGTGTATGTGTGCATGTCCACATATGGGAAAACTGACACAGCAAACTTTAAGGTGTCATGCCTTAAAGAAATGCCATAATAATGAATAAATAGTAACCAACTTCAAATTAAGTTACAGTATGTATTTTGCAATAATGTCCTGAAAATTCCAAAGAATAATTTATTAGATTTTTATCTTATATTTACCTTATATGACATAAGCACATAATCTGCTGTGGTCATGGATAGTTTGTTCTGCTTTGAACAATATATAGAAACTGTGTTAGTTGAATTAAACATTCAAATGCTTAAAGGCTAGATTCAAATAATGCCAAGATCTGTCTGAAGTTAAGTAACACACATGTTAAACATATGTATTAATTTAAATGTTTTGTACATTTGCATAGATGCATTTGCATCTGCCATAAATTGCATTCCTACTACGATATGTTAAGAACAGATCATTACACAGATGTGGTAGGACTACACAATTTTTTGAAACAATTAAAAGTGCAAATACTAAGACACAAACTAAACTAATAGTTCATGAGGTACCCTTATACTATTTTACTCAAGTATAAAAGCACTTGCAATGTAATGTATACTGTAGCTATTTATTAAGTATAACCCTCAAAAGCCCTTGCTAATGCTCTCATGAAATAAGCTGGTCATGAATAACAAATGGCTACAGAGTCTAGACCTCAAATCACTGTCAAACAATTACGATGTGAGTCCATCATTACCGCACAGCCAGATTCACGAATCACTTGACAAAACTGTCTCCTTCTTTTAAATGTAAAGCAATGTGTGTGAAAGCACGAGTTGCCACAATGTGACATGAAGAGGGAAAGTGAAAATCCCCTCCTCACTTCTGATGTTGCTCTATTATATTTGGCTTTACAATGGTCAAATGCTTGATCTGGAGAAATGGCTAGAATCTTAATAAAAGCTGTCTGAACAAAATAAATAAAATGTAAATTGCATAGTAACAAGAGTAAAGAGCTACACAAGTTTTTTTTAAAGGATTTTCTTTGTGGACGTGACATGATGTGTGTTTGTACATTTTGGGTGGAGATAGAAGCTAACACATTCAACAGCCATGCCTTTAGGAGGTTTAGAAGAAGGTAGCAGTAGGGGCAACTTATTATGTTGCAAGTGAATGTCAGTACCTATTGTAATACAATCATAGAGCTAAAACACATTTGAGGTTTTTCTCACATGAATGTGATGTGATCAGTATTGTTACATCCTCAGAATATGGATCAATCGATGCGTAGCTTTGCATATACTGTAGTGAATAGAACGAATAAAACTAAATAAAACCAACAAAGTGATGACTAGGTGCAGTTTCACCAGAAAGCAAAAAACACAAAAATAATTATTCCTTCTTGGAAGACATGCACTGAATGAGAGACTACTATTCTACCATTGGATATACTCTTATTGGTTTACATATACACTCATCCTATAATATCCCACAAGCAAGTTAAACTTTCTAAGTCAAAGTGTCTAGAGTGTTTGGTAAAGTCTATACTGACACTATATTCATTTTAAAGACATTTTGGAGTGCTTTTTTCATGAACATGTAGCACATATAGAGGGTAATATGATCTATGATTGTTTCTGCTCATACACATACACAATATTCCCATTTTCAGACCTTCCTACTACATATGTTTAATGTGATATTAGATATTGCACACTATCCCTTTAATAATATCACAGGCTGAATACATAATAAATGCATGCATCCCTTCCCTTGGTCACCCCCCCCTCTCTCTCTCTTTCTGTCACACACACCCACACACCCATGTGGGGAGAGAGAGAGAGAGAGAGAGAGAGAGAGATTTCCCCAGCCATCTGTGATCTGGTTTAAGTCTTCCTGGGCATTGACATAATAAAGAGAGTGGGAATAGATAGTTTTTTGCTCGTTCCCATTTACTCTATAGCCCTTCCGTGACAACCATATCTGGGCAATTTTTAGCAGAAGAGGACAAAACAAACTGATATGAAGCAATGAGCAAGGTTTAAAATATATGCATTATAACCTGTTTGACATACAAGTTCAGAGCTGTATGTAACAGTTGTAAACAAAATGACTAATTATAACAAAACTACTAACATTTTAGCAATGGATAACATACTGCGTACGTACTGTAAAATGTGTCTGTAAAATGTCATCAGTGATGAATGTCACGTTTCCCTAAACAAATAAAGTCATCTTGAATCCTGAAAAGCAGGTCCAATAAAGACTTCTGAAACACAAAATGCAGCGTTTATGTATTTTAAATATTAGAACCAATGCGCATAGAGAAGTCGTTGGCTAACCATTCTGGTTTAAGGGATTATATATAATAAATAAAGTACATGCTAGAATATAGTCCATAGAGAGGATGTATTACTGGATCTACCCACACAACATAGACAATCAATATATTGTACAGTACTGTACCTACTGCAGCTCTTAGGTTATTATGCGCAAAATCAATTTTCAGACTATGGAAATCCATTAACATCCAGGATATCATTTCACAAAGAATAGCGTAAATGTGAAAATAACCAAATGTTCTGTACTTTTTGGACGGCCTTTTTCAGGCACAATTTTGCCTTTTAAATGTTCCCTTGGGCCTTGAAGGCGTTGCACATAAATAAACAAACTCCCCCTCAAAAATGCAGGGAATTGGATAAGAAGGCTTGACATCGGACACATTTACACAATCTTCACACACAGTCTTACAGCCCCAAGGCTTTTAAAAGGGCAATCCTCATATTATTTGTATATATTTAACCATGTGAGCATTAAATCATGATTTTCATGGTTTACACAAAAAACAATCCTACATAAAAAGAGAGCCCTGTTCATTTCTACTATACATTCTCACCCACTCATATTTCTGTGGCGATATTGTGATGATAATTATAAAAGTGACAAGCAAAGTACTGGTTAGGAGCTGTGAGGCATGTAGGAGGAGGGAGAGAGATGTTAAATGGGAGGAACAAAAGGGAATGTGTGTGTGGGTTGTGGGGGTGACATCCAGATGTTGTAGCAGTACGGTGTACATGTTAGAACATCCTCAGATCTCCACATCAGTTCACAGACTAGATGGCTTCATGTCTTATGAAGAAAACTTGTCAAGTGTAAGAGTATAATCTAGTACAAATCTTGAGAATTATTTATGACATGTCAATATGAGTGATTGCTATTCAATATCATTTGTGGTTGTTGCTAGAGGGACTACTGGAATTCTTCAGCCTTTTGTTTTACAAAAGTGCTAAATGTTTTACAAAAGTGTGGTTGGATAATTATTAGGCAAGACATTATGATTATGTATTATTTCCCAGCAGTTTTCTAACTCCAAACGAAATCAACATTGATCATTTGCAGGTGGATATACAGTATTATCTCCATGAAAGGGGGTGGGGTTGCAATAAAGCAAAATAGCTGCAAAAGCCTTGCAGAGAATTAAACATGAAGCCTCCATGAAGCCATTATCCTCCAGTGAAATCATCTTTTAGCACTGCACCCTTCCTGGAACCGCCTGAAGTGCAAGGTGTCAAGTGCTCAAGGCCATGAGGTCAGGAAGGCAGAACCCCCCCCCCCCTTCCCCACTGAAGACAAAGCATTAGCTGAAGCAATGAGACATGGATGTGACTTGGTGGGCCTGTGGTTGTGGCACAGGACACAGGACACCAGTAGACGCCACATGGTGTGGTGGGCTAACAGTGTGGCCTGCATCAGGTGTCCAAGTACTCCATACAGTAGCTATAGAAAAGGCTTCAATAATGTCGGAATCATGACCTGGCCCTCTTGTTCACTGTGTGTGTTAATGGCCGTGCAGCCACTTCTGTCTGTGAATGTGCACGTGTGTGTGTGTAGATAGACACACCCTGTCTATCTGTATTTCACATAGGTTTCCTCCAACAAGCATATCAAGCAAACCTTTTGAAAAAAATTACTCAGCAGGCCTAAGTAAATCTCTTCTAACTGAAGACCTACAGATGAAAAATGTACTACTTAAATGTAACCTTGTGGTGGACTCCATGGACATAATTCACCATAACCCATGGTTGCGTCACACAGTAATATTATACTGTGTGCCTTTCTGCTTGGGTGTTATGTTCTACACACACAGTCAAATTGTGTGCCTTTCTGTGTTGACATGGTCCCTTTAAGAAAGAATGCTTTCTGGGTAACTTGAGCTCCATATTTGTTATTGTCATGTTGTTTTGAACTGGATGTGCTTAAATAAATGATACACACTTGGTTAGTCAGTGAGATAAATGGTCTGTTTCCACTATCCTACAATATCCATAACCTACACATTTCATAATTAGCCATATCATCTACTTTAATGTGGTGTTGCTATACAGTATGTCTGCAATAGCAGTTTTGATGTTTCTCTAATGCTCGTACACCCCTATGAAACTGAGTGCAAGCTGATGAATGAAACTATGTAAAGCGATATGCAGAAATGTGCAGCGTTAGTGCCAGTCAGCAGGATGTTTAATTAAGTTGCTATGCCTCTATGTTATGCCTCAGCATTGGGCTACTGAAAACCAGACTCTCTGGTCATACAGTAAGAACATGTGGTGATATGTCTGCTCTAAACATGACACTGAAAACCCACAGTCTGTTGTAACAGAAGGCTAGGTAATTCGTGCACATTACTGACCCTCTTAATCTCTTTTTGTCTTTGTTTAGCTGTAATTCCTGTATCCACCAATGGTCCAAACTGTTCCTAATGAGGATTAGGAGCTGTTGTTATGGTTCTTAAGGGTCTATTTTGTTGTATATATATTTAATTGGCAACCCATATTTTATATATTTTTTAAATCATTTTAATTAAAGGTACTGCATGGAGATTTGCTAAAGGTACTGTAGAGTAAATATTACATTCCCCATCCCAATTGTCTCGTCCCAAAGAGCTACATAACCCAATAATGTATGTCCGGTTAGGATCACGTTTGAGAGACTAGTTGAGAGACAGTACCAGTTAAGTTAGAGCATCATCTTTGTTTGCAATAACAATAAAGGTATGCCATACATCTGTCAGAATGTGTTGAGTCTCACTTTTCTAAGTTGAATAAGTAGATGTTAAGATAATCAAAGGCTGATTATGAAAGAATGTATTACCTTAATGAGCCACTGGCCAGCTCAGCACACACGTAAATGGACTGATTTTATTTTTTTACACGTCTTTGAAGACCCATGCCAAAACTAACTCTTGGATAATCCCACCCTCCCTTAAGCTTGCATCTGGCACATGGTCCTATATACAATATGCTAAAGTGAACAGTTGGGGCAGACCTTAAGCTCTTACGGGGCTAAGCCTCTGCTGACCCTGAGGCTGGAGGACTGGGTCACAGCGTTGTTTTTCATCATCTCGCCTACTCTTCAACAATGTGTCACCACCAGATGTGACTGTGCGTCTGACTGACAAACTGACTCACGTCCGGAGCACATTGGGCTAAAAGCACCCAGTCAAGGGAAACCAGGCCGCACGTTTATTTCATGACACTTCGTAGATCTCCCTCGTCGACCTACACAGGTGAGTGGCTACAGTAACATATAGATGGACCCCTCTATTGTTACACCTGTCCCATCTATCCCTCATCCTTCTGTCTGGAACACAAAATGGACACATAAGCCGAGACCACTGTAGCGATCCTATTGTGATTGGTCCCTCCAGTGTCTGTGTGTGTGTGTGTGTGTGTGTGTGTGTGTGTGTGTGTGTGTGTGTGTGTGTGTGTGTCCTGAGCAGGCCGCGTGGGGCACTCATTGACAGACTTGATTGGGACCAAGTGGTTCTGTACAGCAGAGTATCCAGTTGCGCCCTGTGAGGCCATAGTTTCATTTGACTGTCCGTTGTCCTATTTTGACTTGCTGATACCAGTTCATGCTTCACACTGCTTTTCTCTTATATGTGTAGCTTTACCGTAAGCCTGCAGGAGAGCGCTAATCCGCGTTAGCCTAAATGAGGGAGATTCTGGTGCAGTGTAGGCGAGGTGTGACCAGCTAGCTGCTAGCTGCCA
Organism: Forbesichthys papilliferus; assembly: GCA_025399855.1. Lineage (NCBI taxonomy): Eukaryota > Metazoa > Chordata > Actinopteri > Percopsiformes > Amblyopsidae > Forbesichthys > Forbesichthys papilliferus. The sequence continues at coordinate 29,075 of JAODOY010000199.1, read as the reverse complement.
GATATATTCATTTTGGGATCTCATTAGCAAAAATGAATGTACAGACCTTGAATGTAAAGGGCAAAGAGACCCTGCTGAGAAGCTGCTATCAGCCAAACACACTTACACCCATGGGATATTTCTAAAGACATGATATCCATTCAAAATTGTAATAAATCAAAATTAATGTATAAAGCACTTTAAAAGCACTGCATTGTACCAAAGTGCTGCCCACTCAATAAAAAAATGTAAAAAGTCTAAAAGTAGATTAAAGTACAATAAATGAAGACAAACACATTGTAAAAATGTGATATTGTTTGTAAGACTTTTTATAATGTTCCAACACTTTCTTAACACTGGTTTAAAGTTGACATACTGTATGTTGAAGCTTTAACGAACAAATGTATTCCACAACATTGGTGCAGCAACAGAATGCACAATATCCTTAACCTTGCACCGTGATTAAGGAATATTTAAAAGTTATGTATTATCTGATATAAGAGATGTAAAAAACTAATGACTGAATGATGAAAAAACTCTCTTTATGGTAGAAACCAATGCAGCATTCCAAACATTGTTTTGGTTACATAGTGGCATGCATCACTCTCTACAGGGTCACCTACACACCGTTTCCTACCCCTCCCCATACAGTCACCCACACATTTGTGGACGTTGTGTTTCAAACGGCAACAGTGAAAAGTTGGGGTGCTATCATCAATCAAGGAGTGTACTGCACCTTTAAATGGCCTGTTGCCAGGACATGTCTGATGAGGGTCCCTGCACACACACACACACACACACATACAGAGTCTATCGCTTCACTCCAACCTTGCCATGGGGTGTGTGTGTGTGTGTGTGTGTGTGTGTGAGAGAGAGAGAGAGAAAAAGAAGGGCAGAAGGAGCTGTCCACGGTGCTGAAATGAGAGCACAGCACATGGTCTAGTGCGTTACTATGGCTACAGCTGTCTGTATCCCTAAAATAACCACACATACACACATACACACACATGCACACATGCATACTGACACACACACATAGAGCGTACCCTGATTACAAATAATGTCACTTTGCTTTAGCAATCTACTGAAGTTGCTGTCAGTAGAGCACTCAGGCTGAGAGTACCCTCCCCCCCCTCAACACACACACACACGCACACGCACACAAACATGAGCACGCCCCTACACACTGCAAGTGTGGCGTACTAGTAATTTGTGCTAACTAAACATTAAAACATTACAATGTCTCATGTTTGGCTAATTTGCATGCCTGACAGGGTAGAGCTACAGCTAATTACTGCAATCAGATGGAGGAGAATATTTGCAGCGAAAACCTATACCCCCACTGGGCTTTGGTGGCACGTGATGGGAAAGACACCTTCAATTGTTATTTTGCTATTCTGTTATCCAAAGCCACGCATAGATAATTTTGAGCAGCTAAAATGCCTAGGTCATTAGCTATGTTTGCATTGTGATGATTCAACCCAGTTGTAATATTTCCAAATACATAATAATCAGCAGCTTTTAACTAAATGCTTTTTAAGTAATGAGTTAAGTGATGCTTTGTTAAAAATGTGTTAAAAAGTAAAGGTGAAAATGAACTGCAAACAAATTAAAGATAGAGCCTCCAGGAAGCCATTAGCCTCCAGAGAAATCATCTTTTAGCACTGCACCCTTCCTGGAACCACCTGAAGTGCAAGGTGTCAAGTGCTCAAGGGCATCTCAAGGGCATGAGGTCAGGAAGGCATAACCCCCCCCACCCCCCCCCCCCCCCCCCTTCCCAACTGAAGGCAAAGCACTAGCTGAAGCAATGAGACATGGATGTGACTTGGTGGGCCTGTGGTTGTGTCACAGGACACAGGACACCAGTAGACGCCACATGGTGTGGTGGGCTAACAGAGAGGCTTGCTAGCAAGATGGACATTTTCTGCTTTGCTAAATCAGCTTCCAAAACTACTGGCAGCTTCTGGAAGACAATATTATCAAACGGTGGTAGAAAATAACAGTAAGCGCACTGAAAAGGGCCATGACAATGCTCCATCAAGTAGTGTCAGTGTCCAAGTAGGCCTACTCCATAATAGTATCTATAGAAAAAGCTTGTCAGAATAATGGCCCTCTTGTTAACCTGATCTAAACCTAGTTGAGAACACATGGGGAGGGAGGACTACAATACACATAATTAATAAATAATCATTTTGTTTGAGGAATTTTTGATGCCAAATAAAGTTTTGGCTTCACTAATGTTTGAAACATATGTTGAAATATTGCAATAGGCTAATTAGTTAATTAATGAATTCATTCATTCATTATTAATTGTGTACACCTGGAGTTACCTGCATCTGTAGAAAGTTAGAAAAGAATCCTTATCTGAACTGTATGTGCTACTTTGTCTTTAAGAACTATGGCCAAAGGATCTGGATTTACCGGAGAGGCCACAGTCTTGAGCGAGTCCTCTTCCATTCATAGCGATGTCATCTGTCACCTGGCCCAGGACACGTCCTGGCTGGACTTGGGCCCCGTTTCCTACGGCACTCGAGAACATAGAACTCCACACAAAGTGAGTAGAGTGTGAGCGAGAAGAGAGAGAGAAAGAGAGAGAGAGAGAGAGAGAGAGAGAGAGAGAGAGAGAGAGAGAGAGAGGGCAGGGGATGTAATCAGTAATTATATATTCACATCCCTCTACAGGTTACACGCGGTTACCGAGTTATCGATTCGACCAATCGTAGAATATGCTCGCGCGTCTCCGAGTTGCGCGTACCACAATCCCCGGTGGTGTTGGTGATGGTGGGCAGCACCAGGAAGCGCGAATCCGATAGACGTGCTCCAGTTTGAGAGAAAACGAAGGAACAATGACACCAGAATGGGGAGAATCGTCGCTCATCAGGGATGACGGACTATCGAAGATGATGATGAAGATCTTAACTATCATTTCAGGATTTTGGTCATGAACTATCACGCAGCTACCGCGCGTCTTGCCGCTAACCGCAACTTTCCCTGTCGCACCTGTGGGTTTCTTTAAAGTGCAACAGCATGCATAACTCTCCCAACGACGACAAAATTCCTGTAAGTAACATATTAAAACACAAATTGGACCGTCATCCATTACTTGCTCACCTTTTAAATTTAAATTAATATAATGTCATTATTATAATTTTTTTCAGAAATAAACGCCAGCATATGCTGTATTTGAATGATGGATGGCAAACAACATGTTACGGATTATTGTACATGATTTGTCTATAGTGACATGCAATTCACCTTGTTTATGAGAACAGTTTGTACTAGGCTAATGCGTTCTTGCACATCTCATGGTTTCCCCGATGGCACAATCGCACCACGTTTTTTATTATTTTTTAATTTCTTGGAAAGAAAGTAAAGTTAATGTCACAATATGTATCACTGTTAATAATTAACACATTTGTTGGTTAAAGGTATTGTGTTATTGCACCCAAGATCACAGATTTTCAATTTACAAATCAGAAATTGCATTGAATTTTAATATGGTCTGGTTTGAAAAATGACAAATATGCAGGCCTACTGTAGCCCATATCCTTGTGGACTTAATTGTAAACCTGAAATCCCAGAGCTCAATGTTGATGTTTGAGACTCAGAGGTATACTGTAGCTGGAGTATGCCTTTACATGCCAGTCAGACATTTTCCCAGTTTAAGGAATACATCATTAAAATAGCTGTGTAATTGATTTTAGAGGTATAAATATAGTTTATTTTGTTAGATGTATACGTCATAGACATCGATCAGCTATGAGTCAGTGAAATGCTCTGTGAGAATATATCTTGGTTGATAGCCAAATCCCAATGTACCCAAAAACGCATGACCAATCAGGACCTCTTTTCACGTATTGGTCCAGAATCTACCATGCCTATCATCCACAAGAATACACACACACACACAGCTATAACAGGTGTGTCAATAGAGACAGAGCGAAGACCCACCCACACTGTCTACAGCTCTCCATTGACTTTGCAATAAACTAAGCTAACCAAAAAAATGTAAATATACCTAAAAGCTGTTAGGGTTAGGGTTAGACAGGCTGCACTACACACATGGTTAATAACTACGTTTTTATAACCTGTGGAACCAAGAGTTTTAAGACTAAAGTACATAGCCTACAGGCAAGAAGACGTGCGGCATATCTAAAAAGAAACTGTGGGATCCTGATACTCAATATGCCAATGTGTGGTGACTGGTTGACATAATGTAGAGTGCCAAATGAATCCTTTAGCACGGTGAATTATTTAATATTTTATCAGGTAAAGCATTTAGCACACCGTGGTGCCGTTTGTGTCTACTGTAGGTGTAGTTTTCAACGCAATATGACTATGTCTCTGTTGCCTGTGTCCAGTTTGGTCTCCTTTTCATCTTTTCTACTACCTTTTTAGGTTTGAAAGCTTAGAATGGTTTGGTAGCACAGCAGTTTTTAAATATGTTTCAGTTTTTCAGAAATGACGTTAGCTTAGGTTAACGCAATACAAAGTCAATGGAGTGCTTCAAAATGTTTTCCCCCTGGTGGGTGTGGTTTTCAGTGTATGACACGTTGCGCTCTGTCTCTACGGGCTTCACAATGGCAGACCAATGGGCTCCAGAGGGAGGGAGCAGAGCAGGAGGGGGTGGCTTTTTGGCTTGTTGATTTGCAAACTCTTTCTCTCTTTCATTTAATTTGCTTCTTTCATTTCAGCTAGCTCTTGTATCAACTCTCAAATCTTGCCTGCAGCTAGCCTAGTGTAACCAAACCCAAAATTGAACACTTGAATAGGGTCTGGACTTGCTCTGCAGGGGATTGTTTACAGTCTGCATCCTAACCTGGGCATAGACAGGGGGTTATTTATGTTACTATTGGAGCATATTTAACCAATCGGCGTTGCTACATCTGTTTGTATTGCTTCTTCTACCTCTACCACCAATTAGAAACCAATGAGCCATCCCCACTGGTCGATGATTGGTCTGCCATCCAGAGAGGCTGTGTGAATGCTAAAGGTTTCCAGACTATAAGCTCAGCCAAATGTGATCTGAGAACTATCGTCGTGCAGAGCCAGGCTAATCTACTGCAACGCTAAATTGGAGTGCTGGGGTTTTCTACAAGCATTTGCGGACACAAATGAGGACGAATGAGAATGTCCCTGTAACATCTGCATGGTGAAGAGAGTGTGCTTGGCTTGTGAGCCCTACCCACAATGGTCCGCTTTTACTCTCTGCAGGTTGTGGCTTCGAGCCCCAACACTGAAAGCCCCAAGGAACAAGTGGGGGGTCTCTACTTTGCAGACGGCCGGCGGAAGGTGGATTACGTCCTGGTCTTCCATCACCGGCGTCCCGGCTCGGTGCGCACAGCCCACGGCGCCAGAGCCAACTTGGTGCCACACGACCGGCTCTCTGTCATCTCCAATGGCAACTTGCCCCCGCCGGCAGGGGTGACGGCACGTGCAGGGGAAGTGTGCGTGGAGCTTGGGGCAGCCGAGGAGGTCCCGGTGGACCTAGCGGACCGGGAGGTGGAGCTCATCAGGAAGGAGTTTGAGGCACACCTGGTGGAGGCTGGCCTGGAGATAGAGAGAGACCGAGAGGTGAGGAGGGTGTTGGAGGAAACATTTTAGGCATTTCAGGCATTCATGTTTGATTGGCGTCCATCTTTGTTAGGGTTAGCGGCGACCCTAGCGATGTGAACACAAAAGTACACCTGCTGTTGTTCCTTCTGCTGCTGTAGCCCATCTATGTTTTCTAAGATGCAGGGTAGAGTTACTGTCAGATGTAAGCAGTCCGGTCATTCTCCCATGACCTCTCCAACAGAAGCAGCACTCATTGGATGTTTTCTTTTGTTTTCACACCATTGTGTGTGTGTGTACATCTCACGTGAACAGCAGTATGAAATTCTCCAATGTGCGCCAGCCATCCTATGCCTAGTCCACGCGTACATGGATACATTTTCAAACAGGGATTTTCCTGAATGTTTTTTTACAAAAATGTTAATGTGTCTCCATGAATCTCCATCCTGAAAATGCAATCGCATGCTTTCAAGCCTATAAAACGGCGTATGCAAACAAAGGAAATAGCAGAAGCTGACATTAGAAGCCAAAACCTCTGTTTTCTCTGTCTACACGTGTGATTTTCCTGCACATGTGCACACTGAACACAGAGTTTCAATACGTATACGATCATATATTGATCAAAATTGTTTTTAGAAAGAAAATCTTCTAAATTATCGCTGCATTTACTGGTTATTTATTAGAGCTGGGTGGTTTGGTGGTTGTTATTATTATCTATGTTTGTGTTATGTGTTTTAAGTTATATTGTTGTTGTGTTGATGCTGTTGCCTGTCTTGGCCAGGACACACCTGAAAAAAAGATTTGTAATCTCAGCATGTCTTTCAGGTTAAATAAAGGTTGAATCAAAAATAATAAATACACCATTTGTGTGTGGAATGAAGGCACAGAAAAAGCTTTGTATTTCAAAATAGCTGTGTAAATAATAGACTAGGCACTAGTCATGATGTTTGTTTTGAACAGCAGCTGAGCCTCTAAACCATGCCATCATGCATTGAATTAGCTGAATGAGTCTTTACATTAAAGGCACGCTCAGTCATTCTTGCTAACTTCGAGTTCAAATAAAAAAACAGTATCGCTCCACTGTACTCCGCGGTGGCGCCTCACACGTCGAAATGCATTATGAATCAATACGTAGTGCTACGGCTTTGTTTAATACGAGGCATTCACCACTTTGATTATGTTACTATATACTGTGTATTTGTAATAGATCATTCTTTCAAAACGCACAGTGAATGGTAATCTAGCGAAATGCGAGGAACTATTTGATGAATTTGACAACGAGCGTATTAGCTTACATTAAGCTTGCAATAGCCGACCTCACCTTTAATGAACAAAGTGGAGTTTGAGTGGATGTCTCCACTTTTTCAGCAGCATGCATGTGTTTCAGGAGAAAATCCCCCTCTCCTTTATTGTGTTATGACGGCAGAGCCCCAAATATCTACCCTACTGTAGCTCACACCACTGTCCACATACAGTATGTGTGTGTGAGTTAGGGGGAGGGGTGGAGAGGAACGCAAGCCAATGAGCAATCAGGTATGGGAGGTGCAAGCGCTGTCTTGTTACTCTGGCGAAATCCTGACACAAATACATTAGTGCCATTTTAATGAATCTCATGTAGTGTATTACGCAGAGGTAAGGCAGCTATAAAGTCAAGAGCTTTACTTGCAGTGCAAGTTCAATACCACTTTAAAATGACCTTTGTTCCTTCTGGGACAAGAGAGAGTCTTCAGCAGAGAGACTCATCTAAAGCTAGGGATCACAATGAGGCATGTGAAGGTGCACTGAAATGGAGCGCTTGCTTGCATAACGTCGAAGTGAGCCCTGCTACAACCCCCCCTTCCCCCTTTCCGCACCCCCACCCCCACCGATGACCTGGGCCCTGCCTCCTCCAAGTGGAGGTGATGTGCTGTGGAAGAGGACTAATGAGTGGCAGGACACACCCACAGCACAGACGAGGTGTTATGAGGTGGTGTGTGCCAGAGACTCTCTCTGCTGTGCGTTACAGCAGCCCCAGAGCCACACACACGCCTCCCTGTGTATGCCGGTGAACACATAGACACAGAGGTGTACTTAGAGGAGGGGTAGAGAAGACATGGGCTCTACATGGGGAGTAGAGAGTAGTGGAGGTGCTCTCTCTGTTTCAAAGCAACAACGTGTGTTTCCACGGCAACATGACTCAGATCGCAGTAGGTGGTGATTTCAACTGCTGAGGTTAATACATCATAGAGCATAACAATGGAAGAGCAAGAGCAGAATCAGTAGATTAGTAAATACAAGGGAGCAGTGCTAGTGTGAAAGTGTGTCTTGATAATTATCAGTGAGTGCGTGTGTGTGTGTGTGTTTGTTTGTGCTTGGCAGCGCGTGTAGGCTGTGGGCGATCAGCCTTCTTTGCTGCTTTGTGCAGAGTGTGTGTTTCTCTGAGGCTGGTTACCATGGCGGTATACCCAAGTGGAATACACACACACACACACACATGCACACACACGTACACACCTAGCACCTGTTGTCTACTGTATAACCATTGGACGAAGAGTAACACGAAACTGTTTGGCTATGACAGTACTGTATAGTGAATGTCGCAGGCCAAACAGTTTTGAGTGATTTACTGTCAATAGGCCAGAAGACAGGATCAGCTCTCAGGATGTTTATGCTGCATTTTTCAATATTATTTACTTCTAGCCAGTATACTTTGGACCATCACAAGTTGATAATGAGCACCTCCAACTTTGGGCCTTTGGTCTCACACAGCCCAAACCCAGCTTTGGTACATGCTTCATGGCAAAAGGATGTACATGCAAGGATTGAGGTACTACAAATGGATACACAGTAACACAAATATGATATTGGGCAGGGATGAAAGATTGCGGAAAAGAGCAAAACAAGATTCTGTAATTTACTGCTATACTGTTTTAATGATCACACAACATCCCCAAAAAGACAAAAGGACAAAATCTCTTTAAACAATTATTTTCCTGAAATGTATTGTGAATATCAAAACCTCACTTTTATATAATTTAGAAAACTTCTCAAATTCATAAACTTTCATTTGAGCCCTAGATTACCTTTAGATCTAGAAAATTACAGCTGTGGCAGTAATCCTTCCTTATACTGTACCTAAAACCTAAAATCAGAGGAAATTATCCTTCCATATGGGTGCATATCTTGTAGCAAAAACACATTGTACTGTACAGTATGTTCATATGTACTGTTAACTGCTGCTGTATCTGAGGTGAAGATCATGAAAAGTGAATTGTACGGTAGACACAAAACAAATGCTTAAGGTAGTAATAAGTATATTTGTTATGCACAAATATCTTATCCAAACTGTACTGTACAGTTACAATATGAACTATACTGGTTACTAAGTTTTGAGTTACTATTTCTATGGTTATAACAGGTGTTATAAATGTGTGTACCATATGTGTGTATTCCGCTTGGGTATACTGTACAACTATGTTATGTATGTATTTATTAACCATAGCTGTTGAAATAACCTTGACCTCTCCACAAAGAAAGTAATAAATGTTAGCCCAAATGGCCTTAAGCTTTGTGTTATGGTGGTTGGTGGCTCTAATTTTACTTATTTATATTTGACCTTTAATTCTCCCAGGTTAGTCTAATTGAGATAAAAACATATATTTTCCAAGAAAGACCTGACCAAAATAGCAGCATGCAAAATCATTTGCAACATAAAAAAAAAGGGCTGTCAGAATGTTATGATGATTAATCGCAATTAGACATATACTGATAACTAAACTAACTAACTAACTAAACTGCTACTGCAATATACATTTTCTCCACCAGATTAGCATGGTGCTATACCATGGTGTTGACATTCTGACATAGCAACAAAAAGGATAAGGCATTAATTACATTTATTGTATTATTTTATACACCTGTTTTAATCTTTCTTTATTTTATTAATCGGATTCCTTTTAACTAATTTTATTATTATTAATTATTATTATTATTATTATTATTATTATTATTATTATTGATTACGGGAAGCATGCCTACGGTGGTCGAAGTGTGAAATCAATAAAATAAAATGTATTCTAAAGACCTGATGGTCTTTTGCTGTATCTTTCATACATGTATGTACTATCTTTTGGGATTGATGTTTGGTCAAGATGAATGTCAAACACTTGGTCATTTCCTGCATTCTGGTGAATTTCAAAGCACCAGTTTGTGTCTTTCCAGTTCTCCATTTATGGTAAAAGTATCTTTATATAGGCTAAAGAAAACAAAATATAACTCTATAGAATGCAGTATGGCCTAAAGGCTCCTGCAGATCAACTTCTGAATCAATATTATCTCAACTGAGTCAAAACACACCCTTCTCTCCTCATCACGTTTTTTGTTTGGAGCAGTAACCTAAATATGGCACTGCATTCAGGTCAATGAACACCTGCACTTTTAATAGCTCATAGCCTGTGTTTCAAAACATAATGCACATTCAAAACATTTAAATTTTAGCCCCTCCATGTCTTACATTGTTAGCAATTAGGCTATTTTTCTGATGTGTATTGAAATTACTGGGCTACTGTATGTGATTCACCAAGCTAACGTTAGCCTTCCTATAGCATAACATTGAAGCTATTGGCTAGAAGGATGATTTGAGTACCAACAGAGTAGCCCAGTGCTATTCTACAAGCGCAGACAAACTAGAATGAACCTAAACAATGACCCACAAGCAGAACAATAAACATGCACAGAGAAGATATTTGTCACATTTGACAATTGACACATTCGCCAACAACACAAATAACCCACACTCAACAGGTCATGTGAAAGAAAGTCCAGTGGGTAGCTGGGGTGTGTTCGATTTATTGGTGGCTTGGCCGCCAATGTAGATCGCGAGGTAGATCACGCATGAGACATTAATTGAGGTAATATTTGGAAAGCCCTAAAAACATACACATTTAAAAATCGAAAATATTTTTAAAAAGACAGCAAACATATCAGATACATGGTTTGTTTTTTTATTAGGATCCCCATTAGCTAACGTCGTAACGATAGCTATTCTTCCTGGAGTCCAACACTTAAAATACATCTACGACAAATTTACACAAAACACATTACGTAAAAGCATACGTATACACATAAAGTACATATACACACATGCATATACTACATACACGTAATACATATACATTCATACATCATACTGTACATACACATTCATACATACATGCATACTTACACAGATAAAGAAAAATCAAAGGAAGAGATAATATCCATACAAAATATCAATGAGCAGCATAAAAAACAGCAGAGATAATTAGTGTTCAACTAGGGTCAACAACACTGTGCCATCCCTAAAATTAATTTTATAGTTGTTGAAAGCTCTTAATAGTACTAATGCTCATTTGCATGTGCATACTTGCTCATACATTTCTCACACAAAGAAATTGAAAGACCATTTGTATATGCTTGTCTATGTAATTATTTGCAGCATTTTGTTTCGGGTAAAAATAATTTAGACATCAGCAAACAAAACTGCAGTTGCCTTCATTGTTCAGTAATGACTAGAAGAGTAAAACAAATATGTTTTAAGTTGCTTGCGTAAATCAATATTACAAGATTGACCTAACAATAGTGTTCCTGTTCTTTGTGGAGGGACATGTTCTGTTAGACAGAAGGATTTTTGCTCTGACTCCCATTGTTAAATGCATCCACCTGTTGTCGGTTTATTTGCTAATTAAGGTCTTCATAGCCGAAACATCTTGCTTTACATGCTGCTGCCTTTAAGTCAATAGATCTGTATTCATGTCTGTGAATGGGGCACCGATTTATAGAGATGACGCTGAGTTGAGCCTATTTCTCTCATATTACCTACTCACACAAACGCTTTTGGTAGAATGCAGGAGTGTGTGTGTGTGTGTGTGTGTGTGTGTGTGTGTGTGTGCTTGCTTCTTGTTGGCAGAGTTTGTTGTCTGCAGTCTCGTGATAATGAGCTCCATGGAGTTCATGCTAACTTATAGTCCTGATATTATCTCATTGATAAATAAATAGCCCCACGCTCTATTATGTATTTGAATATATGACCATGATGAAATATAAATTACTTCAGACAGATGAGCTAATCCCACACTGAAAAACGATTGATTGAACTGTTTTAGCTTTAGTAGAAAAGGACATTTGATGGCAGATTTCATGTTGCTTCGACAGCACCTTGGACACCTTTCAGGTGAATGTGTGTGTATGTAATTGGAGTGTGGATAAAAAAGTCCAAGACTGTTCAGACAACATATGATAGCATAGAAGTTAGTTATGTTTCCAGTTCAAATATGTATTTGTATTTGCTTCTTACCTGTTCAATGCTTCCATTGTGTTATTTGTCTGAAGGGGTAGGGTCTAATGTATTTGGATGCCACTGAGGGCTCAGCAGTGAAAAGGTAGCATTGGAGTTGCTCAGGTGTTTTGCATTGAAATACCCTGTTTTCAAATGCTTTAACAGCACCACCACCACTACTACCACTACTATTACTAATATAATAATACTAATAATAATAATGATATATTTTAAGTAAAAATAAACATGTGTTTCTTTATTCCTTTCTTTCTTTATTTGACTCTAATTACCCAATGTGAGTACACCAAAGCTCTTCAGTTAAGGCTGTGTCAAAACCTAGCGTGAGAAGAACAGTGAACTTTTTTAAGGTCAGACCTGTTGTCTGTGTCTGAGGATTGTAGCTGTGAAGCTGTGACCTTCATTCCCCCAGAGGAACTAGACACTGTCACTTTCACCACTCATTAAATGAAGTTAAAGGAACACGCTTTTTTCTAAGAAAATAGTTACGCTTTGATCTGTCTACTGTATATCTTTCTATCTATTTAGCTATGCTGATTTAGATGAATTATGATTCAGTTTGTTCTACAGCACAGCACATATATAGTTTGATATATACAGTAATTGTGAATGTTGTCTGGATTGACCTAATACTACATCTCAAGCTGTTCTGCACTCCCTTCAGTAGTATATTAACTCCTCACACTCCAGAACCTGGATCAATATACCCACCATTTCCCCTATCGTCAAATAAAAACCTTATTGGTTTATGTTATAACAGGTAATAGTAAATATTTCAGTGTGCTTCTGTATGTTGTGACAGACATTGTCTGTAGCCTGCCACTGTTTTTATATTTTTGTAGGAAACAATATGTGCCGACACAAGATGGTATTTATAAAAAACACCCGTACAACAAGGAAATCCCAGGGAAATACCCATTTTTTCGTAGTTGGGTTCTGGCTTGATGAAGGATGCTATACTCTTTGAAACATGAACGCAGATACAGTAGATGGAATGTTACGACACTAATGTTTGTTACTGTCACAGTAGCAGTAGCTTACACTAGCAACCCTTTTCCATTGCATGTGTAGGCTCAGCTCGGGACAATCAGTACAGCGAGGTTGAGCGTTGCATTTCCATTACAACTGGTCATTCACTTTTAGTAGTAGTAGTAGTAGTAGTGCTCTATAGCTTTTACTTAACTATTTCACTGTTCAACAGTTGTTTTTTACAAGATGGTTACTATTTGCCAGATTACAGACTATGGCAAAAACACACAGGCTCAGTTTCTCATGGATCTGCCAAACATTTCCAAACTGATGAAGCCCGTAACATTACAGCGGCTCACTTGGAGGCGGGCCCGGCTCACTTTGGCCAGATTCGTGGCTCTGCACGGCTCGGCACGGTTAAAGAAATGCAAATCAGTACGGTACGGTTCGACACAGCCAAATGTGCCAATGAAAAGGCCCCATAGCTGCTAGCTAGCTGCTAGGCTACTAGCGCTGTGCTCCACAGGACAAAATAATTTTTTTTCACAGTACATGCAATATGTAATAATACATGCATCATTTATCAAGTAGTGCTTGCAACCTGAATTGTTTTACGATGTTCTAATCACTGGCACATGATTGCTTTCTTAGCTGAACCGAACTAAACTAATACCCAACTGTGGGTGGGCGTACCGCACGGTTGATTTTTTAAATGTGAGCCGGGAACCCCTACTGTCTGTCTAATCTATCTGTGGGTCTGTAGGGGTCTGCACATATACACTACTCAAATGTCAACCTTCCACTCAACCTCCCTCCGCTTTCCACACTGTCGCCATGGCGCCTACCTCCTGCTGTGCCCTCCCCCCGCAGACACATCAATCTAAAGCTCTCTTCCTCTTTTAGTCTTTCATGTTTGCTCTATCTTTCTCTTCCTCTCTCCCTCCCACTCCTCTCGTTTCCTTTTGCCCTCCCTCCTCCACCCTTCCCCTCAGCACCACCCACTCCCTGACAGGCCCCCTGGCTGCGACCCAGTTTTACCCCCCACACAGATGAAGCACTAATTGGAGGTCCCTCCGCTAATTAGCTTTACCCAGGTCGCCCCGCTATTTATGTCTGCATTCTGATGGAGGGGGCTTCTGCCTGCCGTCAGAGCGAAGACGTGGGGATTAGGAGGGGGGGAGGAGGCATCAAGGGGCTGTTTAGAGGTGGGCTACCTCGCAGGGGGGTGGGAAACATGGCCGTGTTGAGGAGGGGAGGAAAGTGAATGGTTTCAGCTTTCAGCTTTCATCCACCCACCTCCTCTTACAGCAGTGGATGGATGGAGGCGTTGAAGGGGGTAAAGTTACCCTGCTGTCTGCCCCTAGTCGCCGTTTAGCCTTCTACATGCTAATTGGCTACACAGTCACCCGTGGTGCAGGTATGTCCAGTACGCAGTAGGCAGAGGCCTGGATAGTAGTTTACTGTTTGTGCTCGTGGTTCAACAAGCTTTATGGAATTGGCTCAACATTCACAGCACATTTATTTTTTCTCTCTAAAGGTCACGGCCCGTTCCTTGCTTCAGATCAAAACAAATCCTAAAATGTAAAGACTGGTGTGGAAGGAATGGAAAATATGAATAAAGTGTTTGTTTTATAGTGATAGTGAAACATTATTGTTGTGTAATGTAACTTTCTTTTGTGTAACTATTCATTATATGAATATAATAAACTGCATGATACTAAACTTTACTTATATCTAAAGCTTCTTACCTCAATATAGGTCAAAACGTTTAGAAATTAAATATCACTTTATTTTATTAACCCAATATGAGGCCAACACAAATAATCTTGCATATTACAATGCAGGACTGGTTTTGAGGTATGTGCACTACTGTATAGTCAATGGTTTTAGTAGAAGTTAAATGTCCTATGATGAATATGCTGATAATGTTTGGTTGTGTTGTACTATACCTTCACACCTGTATAGACCTAAGGTTGACAGAGCCGCATTGCTGTGTGTTATGCTCCTTCCTGGTCTTAGGCCAAGACTCACGGCCCCTGCTTCACCCGCCTCCATGCTCCCTGGCCTGCCCTGAGCCGAGAGGCTGAGTTCCTCAAGATCAAAGTCCCCACCAAGAAGGTGAGACGCCATCTGAGACAAACTTACAGCGCATGCCAAATGTGTGGGCACATATCATACAGCCCTCCAGTTATTTTTAAGATGTGGTCAAATTACATAACAGTAAGCATAAAGTGAGGTTTTCAGCAAATGATGAAAGCACTGCTGCACACAGAATATTGAAACACGATGACTCTTGAACATATATTGGTCTCCTTTAACATATTTAGAGACTTGCAGAAATATAAAGAGAAATTGCAAATGGAATATGTATGTGTCAAAATAAAGCCAACATTATAGTCAATTGATCAGACGTAATCTCTTTACTGTGTAACATTGTGTTGGCATGACATTTGAAAATAATGTAACATTTTATCGCTGCTAATGCTGTTAAATATGGTTGCCCAGAGAGGGGGCCCACGTTTCCCGAAGCGCTATGTTGATCTTAAGATACACTAATGTTAATTTATCAACGCAATTACAGAAAGCATCGTTATTTAGGTGCCACTTCAAATTCATTTAACTAGCGTTGCCGACATAATTAACGTTTGCTAACTCTCAGTAAAGAACAAAATAAATACTCATTTTAAGCTATAGATAATATGCATACTGGGTTAAATAATCAATTTAGTAATAGGCCTGTCCACTGATTAAAGCAATATGAGCTTAGTCTCTTGATTAAATAATTTGTATTTTGTTAAAGAAATTAACCACAGAAAATTAAATGCAGGGTCAATATATGAAACCTAAACCATTCATGTTATTATATACAGTGCATGATATTCTCTCTCATGCACATACACACACACATGCACGCATGCACACATACCTCACAGCAATGCACAAAATACCACCGAATGCACAAATATCAAGTGGTGTAATTAGCAATTGGAGCATAATATGCACCAATCCAATTCAGCAGGTATGGCTATATTAAGTTTAGTTTTGATGGCAAGGACTCTGTGTTTGTACCTGAATCTCCCAACAGTCCTAATTGCACTTAAATGCACTAAATTGTCACACAATACACATTTTGATTTTTCTAAAAGAAACCAATTTGTTGTTCATTATATGATGACGTTTTTTATTTTGTACTATTACTCTTTAATATAGCAAAATAGATTATTAGATTCATCGATGAATCATTGGAATAATTGGTAGATAATTTGATTACTAACATAATTGATAGCTGCAGTCCTAATGCATTTTACTACGCTCTAAATGCCAATATAATGTTCTTGCCATTTATGAGCTATTTATTGTTTGATGGAATAGAATAATTTTTTTATGTCACACTGGATTTGTGTCTATCAAAAACCTGACCAATAAGCAAACATATTGTGATAGATTTTACATTGACCCTTATCTAAAAATAGACTACATACATGACAAAAAGCAGTTCTAAGGGCTTACACATTTTTTTTCTGTACAATATCAATAATCTAGTTACATTATCAATCTCGTTAAGTGAAATACACCTAATCAGTGTGTATTTAAAACTACAGTAGGTTACATTCTTGGACTTTAATATAGGCTACCTTTGACAGGTCGCTTGTGCCAATAAGATGCACTTTATCAATGCGCGAGGTATGTACTGCTTGGGAAGCAGGTGTAAGTCTGTTGTAGCTAACAGACTCTTAAGGCAACGTGCAATGTTAAACCTTGTTAATTTAAGTGCATCGCTATTGGGACCCAGGTTCCGCAAGTATACCAAAATATGTAAATGACGACATCTTTGATAACACTCGACTGTCATTTGCCAGCATTAAGTGGCATTTCTGCTGTGGATAATTCTGTGTAAACCTATTTTATTAATCTAATCTGCTGTCTGTGCTGTGGGGATGGGATTTTGTCCAGAGAGAAGGACTCCTAGTGTAAACAAACAGCACTATCCAGCTTAATGTTACATAGCGATTATAAGATAATACACTGTCCTTATAGGCTGCTAGCTAGCCATTCTGTGTTCACACTGCAAAAGAAAATCTGCTGTTTTGCTACAAAGCAATACACACACAGCTGTAAATGGGAACACACACAAAGTGGTGCACTACAGACCATAGCACACAACACTATACTTGGTAATGTTTAATTAAGGGGGTGGAGCTTCTGAGAAAGCACACCTCATGGCACTGAAGGCAGAGGTGTTTTTGTTTTGATTGAGTTTTAATTATCAACAGTCATTCTCCAGCATACATGACTCCAGTATCTGTTTTCTTGTGTATCTTTCAGAGTTACGAGTTAAAGGAGGAGACTGGTTTAAGTGCCAGTTTGAGCACATTCTGGAGGAAACTAAACCAGCCGTTCCAGCCCAAAGTACCACATCAAAACCACGGCACCACCAAGCAAGTCTCTGATTGCTTCTCTAGGGACAAGATGCACCTGTGAGTGCCGCATGCGTACAACATCATCATACACCTCTCTCAAACGAAAACACAGACACTTCACAGACACATGCTTGACATACATATATGTATTGTTTTATTTTCAGGTACAATATCAAGTGTAAAGACACATTCTTCGACAACGCCACTAGAGGGCGAATGGTAAGTCTATTTATATCTTTAAATATTTTCATTACATTGTATATTTTAGGCACTTAGTTGGCACTTTGCCAGTGAAATAAGCTTGATTTTGTATATTTCTTAGGTGTATGAAATCCTAAGACGGACCGCATGTGTTAGAACCTGCCAGACCATGGGTGAGTTTGCATGGTAAAGTTGGTTTTCACAGCAGTGGTGCAAGCCTTGAGTTGGCCTCAGCCTTAAAGGAGTTTTCCACTATTTCAGTAACTGCCTATGTATCCGATGAGTATTTCATCAACTCTGGTTGTCAATTTGGTCTAGTGGTCTGGGTATTGGACTTTCAACCAGAAGGCTGTGGTTTCTAACCCCATTGTAGACCTACATGTAAGCATCCTTCAGCCAGACATCTAACCCCCAACTGCTCCCAGTGGTTGGTCACTCCTTGCATGGCAGCAATCACCATTGGTGTATGAATGTGTAGCAAAATACTGTGAAGTGCTATATAAATGCAGTCCATAAACAGCAAATGTTTGCCAATGGGCAGATTCTCTGTGAAATCTGACAAGTCAGTTTAACTCAAATTAAGTGGCATACAAACTGACTGAAGTGACTGTCAGTTGTTTAACAGTCTGAAAAGTTTAGTTCACTAAAACGTGTGGTTTAGTTCACTAAAACGTGTGGTTTTAGTGAATGAACTAAGCGCTATTAACAACAAGGTTCAATAATGGCATTATGTAGACTCAGTTCCATGGGCCTTCGTGGATGATAAACAGATGTATTAAGTCTTGTGGTGGGAGGCAGAAATGATCTTCTGAAGCCTAATGCAATATTGCATAGCTGCAGTGAATGGCAACCACAGCAACTGAAATGTTTGTTTTTTTCCTCTTTTTTTATTAGGCTAGCCCATCAAATTTGAGGCCTTATCTATGAAATAAATAAATAAATAAATGTAATCAATAATATAATCCATTATGGCATATAGATTTCTATTTCAAAATGCCACATATATTTATTTCAAAGGATTTTTATTTCATAATGCCTCATTCATCAAATGCGTGTCTCAAACGGGAAATTGAGACACGGACCCTCTACTGCTTGCATTGGTTTCAAAATGTCTAAGGGATTTGGTCCTGCGCACACAACAGCTGTTTGTGTTAAGCTTGAAAGTGTATCATGGAGACTCTCGTAGAGTCTTCAGTGGTCACCATATGTCTATTTGGCGCTCACGACAACACAGGAGGACCTGCTGGGCCTAGAATCTGTCTGTTTGGTTCTTTGGTGTTCTCTTCTTCATTTTCTCTACAAGTAGGTCACCCATCCTGGGTCGAGCTGTGATTGAAGCTGGGGCCCCTGGGAGTTGTAGTACTTTGTAGCTGATTTCACCCAATAAAAGCATGTGTTCCTGTTGGTAGGAGAGTGCAGGTCGCTGGGTTCCATAATAGCACATCTAATCACCACGGAGGTCCCAGTACCCTTAGAGGCCCTAGTAATTAATTGATTCATTTCTTTAATTTAATTAATTTTTTTCATTTTTTTTTCATAAATGTTGCTCTACATAGCAGACCATCTGAATTGGCAGGTCAATGGAAAATCTGGTGTTTTGCTCAGACAAAATGTTTGAGAGTAAAAAAGTAATTTCCTCATTCTCACTATTGGGCTTGCCCTGTTAATGTGGAGATGGGGTGTATTGTATATTTCATTCTGCATCAGCTTACTGATAGAATGATATTCCAGTCCTCTCCAGTGAAGTATGTCATCCTCGTAGGGTTTTCAGAGTGTGTTTATATGGCTTTGTCATGGTCTGCTTGGATGCTGACCATATGTGACACTTGCTGTTGACAGGGACGTATGTCTGTCTGGATCCTGCAACATGTTTTCAGAATCAAATGGACCCATGCTTGATTAGATAAACAGGGAACTTGCTATAGAATCTGATATCTATATTTGCCCATGCTGTCATCTGCAATTTAAAGCTCCATTTTCATATGTTGGATTCTAGTAGTCAAATCAGTTTTAAAAATATAACATACAACATAATATTAATCATATTATACTCTCAAGGGCTTTACAGGCCTACATTTCATATGGAAACAAAGAACACCCCCTACCCCCTTAACCACCTTAAAACCCATGTGGGTACAAAAGAAGAAACCTTGGGAAGGGACCACAGAGGGAGGAATCCACCATTATAATATGGTTAGGGTGCAATAGGTGCAGAGAGGGCAACAAGAATCAGCAATTTTATACTGAATTAAACGCATCACATTGTACAGTAAATAAAAGCTAATATATTAATAAACTAATGTAGTAGTGATCAGTCAAATGTAACACTGACAGATGCCCCAGGAGGCTGTGTCCTGGTCCCAGTTCTGGTTCCAGTTATGGCCATGTCTGTTCAGGTCTGAGGATGTGTCCTGGTCCCAGTTAGGCCATGTCTGTTCAGGTCTGAGGATGTGTCCTGGTCTCAGTTATGGCCATGTCTGTTCAGGTCTGAGGATGTGTCCTGGTCTCAGTTAGGCAATGTCTGTTCAGGTCTGATGTGTCCTAGTCCCAGTTAGGCCATGTCTGTTCAGGTCTGAGGATGTGTCCTGGTCCCAGTTAGGCCATGTCTGTTCAGGTCTGAGGATGTGTCCT
>JAODOY010000198.1:0-13963 GCA_025399855.1 Forbesichthys papilliferus | reverse complement strand
ATATTGTGTGTTTTTGAGTTTGGTCCGTTTAATTACGTTTCGGGAATATTAAAGAACGAGTCAAGGGCTCGTGGCTGTTTTACGTTTCACCGTTGTGTTTTTTAGTTCGTTTGCACTCGCCTCCATAACCGCAGCGTCACAATATTAATAATGTTGAGGCCAATTTATTATTGCATTCAATGGGAGACGAGAGGAGTAGAGAATAGTAAATGTTCTCCAGTTTGACTGGTTTCAGGCCACAAGCTGTCAAAAATAATAGACTACTGTTGTATTAAATTATTTTTATCACTGAAAATCAAAACTCTGTTTAGTTATCGATTGTTCGAGCAGTTTGATGTGTTTTGTTGCCGTCATTGTTTTGTTTCTGTTACTTCCCTATAGTTATGTCTGCCTGCGCAGGTAGTTGGGCAACCGCAAGAAACCATACGGTGTATACATGGAACAGTATCTTGGATTCTTTCGGAGCATTCCACCTAGCAAAACTGGGGTTCTCAAAAATCAGGATATGGTGTTTACATGCGCAAATACAAAAACAGGATACTTTTATAGCCAGATTATATCTGGGATACTCAAGTCCATGTAAACGCACTAAATATCTCCGGTATTCGGTCACATATTATCGAGTAGCCTAAATAGAACGTTCAAGGATTATATAAGCAAAATGTCCCAAATCACATTGATACAAACGATAATAACATTTACAGTTTCTATAGTAAAAGAACACTGAAATTAGACGTAATTTGGTGACAAATGGGACAAGCCTTAATAGAGTATACCTATATATTCCCACATTTCAGTCACATTTCACTGTTTGTTACATTTTTTAAAACAACTAAAATCCTGGAAAAGGTAAGAAGTGGTGTAGAGAACCCTCTGAGTCTAATTGGTTTACTGTTTAAAATAAATCAATGCACAAGATCTTGGTAAGAGAAATTATTTGACAGAATTGCCATCTCGTAGGTGAGTAGAAGAATGGTAGCCATAAAGCATTAAAGTGTGGGAGGGGCATGTACTCTCTTTAAAGGGTTTGGAACCCTGTGTTCAACTAGACAACCGAGAGGGTATTGGTTGAACCTTGTTTGAAATTGTGAATTCTAATTTTAATTTATAGTAATTGTAGTCTATATTCTAAAATAAAATATTTGTGTTTTTAGTCCCAAAAATATTTTTTATTATTAATAATAATAATAATAATAATAATTATTATTATTATTATTATTATTAATATTTCTCTTAGTTATTAGTCTCTATTTGCATGCATTTTTTAAACAGTTCCTTTAATTAGTATGAAAGGTTTCAAATTAAAAACAAAGTTTACATTTTATGAATGATTTAATACAATTTTAAAAAATAGTCTCATTCAGAGTATCCAAACTGAATATTTGAGCAAGAGGGAGGAGCTGATTGAAGACTGGAGAAACATGAGGGAGGGGTTTGCAGCGGGGAATTCTTTCGATGTGGCTTGTGGGTGACATTTTTCTAGTAGCAGAGGCCCTCTCAAAACATAATCTCATATTTACTGTGGTTGCATTCAAAACAGACAGGGAGGAAAGGGAGGTCGAGAGAGATTGTTGAGAGGATAAAAAGAGACAGAACTCAAGATGGTATGGTGCTGTGCCCATAATACAGTGCTACCACATTGACAAGTGAACTTATCTGTGTTTATTTGGTTTATTTGGAATATTCCTCTTCATTTCCTTTGAATGTTTGGTTGTCGCTTTCCATCTGTAGAGTTGTCTGTCCCTGTGGCACTCACAATATACTTCATGGGTTGTGGGACAGGCTTTTGAAGTCAACCTACAAGGAGGGACTTGTTTGTGTGAACAGAACATGGAGCCAAGTCACTTACTGGAAGACAGGGCTGTTCTGTGGTTTATAGACATTCTGTCAGTCACTGTGTGTGTGTGTGTGTGTGTGTGTGTGTGTGTGTGTGTGTGTGTGTGTGTGTGTGTGTGCAAATTGATGTTGTATATTCTTTGCATCCATTAAATTAATTTTAATTCATGGTTTTTGTTCATTTTCTGCCCTCTAGTGGTATATGTCATTTCTTCAGGTTTAAAAGACTGTTGTGATGTCGGTAGGATTATTGAGCTATACATTTTATGTATGTGGGGTGAGGGGGTCCTTTTTAAGGGCAATCCAATCCCTGTATATCCAAAGCGAGAGCTGTGTACGGATTCTCGGCAGTAAGTCGGACTCGTTTCAGGTGGGGGTTGGTCTCAACCAGGGATGCGCTTTATCACCAATCCTGTTTGTGATATTCATGGACAGGATATTGAGGCATAGTCGTGGTGGGGAGGGGTTGTAGTTCGGTGGCCTGGGGATCTCATTGCTGCTTTTTGCAGATGATGTGGTCCTGATAGCATCATTGGTCTTTGACCTGCAACACTCACTGGATCGGTTCACAGCCGAGTGTGAAGCGGCTGGGATGAGGATTAGCACCGCTAAATCCTGCTGAGTCCATGGTTCTCAGCAGGAAACTGATGTAGTGCCTACTGCGGGTAGTATATTGCAATCACTTTACCGCACATTTTGGACAAATATAGAGCTGAGCCGGAAGGCAAATCTTTCAATCTACCAGGCAATTTTGGTTCCTACCCTCACCTATGGTCATGAAGAACTCATGACCGAAAGAACAAGATCACGGGTACAAGCGGCCAAAATTGGTTTTCTCAGGAGGGTGGCAGGTGTCTTCCATAGGGCAAGGAATGATATTTGGTCACTTCCCTGAACATTCAAAATGGCGTTGCCATGCTTCTGTGAGGTAATATAAACACATGGATTTCTCCCAGCAACATCATTGTGGCCTGTTCTGCATAGCCCAGGTTAACAGGGTGTTATAATTTGATGATTCGATCCGACGCTGACAATCTAGATTGGCAAGACTGCCATAACCAATGCTGAGCGCAGCCCCAAAGGGAGTCCGCTTTTAGGTTCTCATTTTTTAAAGGCTAAGCACCACTTATCTCTGATTTAAGCAGAAGAAACATAATTAAAATGAAGCAATAAATAAACTATCTAAATGTCTAATATTTATTAGGAAAATTACCTTTGAGTTTTCAGACTAGGCAGGCATTTAAGCATGCCAATGCATCCACACATTTATTAAATAGCCTATGCTATAGGCTATATAGATTATATTTTGTAAAGCCAGTCTATATCAGCAGAGGGAACTGTACAATAAAACCATTCTCGTGCATGACAGAGAAAGGTGTTTTGGCCTGCGGGGTTCTGCACGTATAGCACAGATTAACAGGGTGTTATTTGATCATCTGATCTGAAGGTGACAGAATATAGCCTATGCCCAATGAGCCCTCTACACCATAAAATCGGATTAATCTGAAACGTCATACAAATGGACAAATAAAAAAACTTCCCAACCTTCTAGGCTAATTAAATAGGCTATGATAAATCTGCTATATAGGCCTACTATAGTAGACTAGTAAGCCTATATTAAGGCTACCATTAACCAGCCAGGACAAAGGTAGTGCGTATCTGTTTCTCATACCTCTTCTTCTCCGAGCCAGTCAGAGAAGTGTCTCTTCTTGAACGTATTACAACTCTCCATGTCGAATACTCTAGGGGCGAGGCCTCTAAATCCAGCATATTTAAGGACATGGTATTTAAATGACTCCTGTTTTCCACCGCCACATTTATCAACCTGCAATCATTCTTACGCTTGTTGGCGAGATACGAACGGCTTCAAAAATCACACGTGAACACTATCGTAAGATGAATTCTGCACTCGGATCTGCGCTGGTTTCAACGTTGGAATGATATATGAGGGCCATTGTGTTCAAATTGACCTCAGGGTTTGTACCAACTCTGTAGCTCATTTTCTACATGTTTGTGTGCTTCCTTTGATGACTGCAGTTACACTCATTACGGACTGCCCAGTTCCCATATACTTAAATAGTGTGAGCTTGGAATTAGTGTGTTCGTTCCTCACACCTAAAATGAGCAGGGTTTTGGCTACATCCTTGAAATCAAACGTTTTCTACTGGCCTCATAATAATTGATTAAGGCTTAGGCCCCTCATTGAGAGGTGTAGTTATTTTATTTTGTGTACATTTTAAAGGCCCTGGAAACCCACACAATTGTCATTAGTTGATAGTGGTGACTTAACTGTTTCTTAGGGCAGAGTTGGATGAAGCTTCTGATGTTTCTGAAACGTAAACATTTCAGCAACATTGTCTAATGCCAAGGCAGATTTATGCTGCGTTGAATATGCCGAGCCTAAGCAGTAGCCTATGCAAATGGCCTACGGCGTTGTGAGCCGTTATACGTGTACGCTTGTGTATCTGCTGCACAGACCTGTGTTGACTGAGCATGGATAGATAAAGCTCTGCATAAGAGATATAGAGAATAGACTGAATGGTTTTGAATAAATCAAATAAATGTGTAGCCTACTTTATTCCCAGGGAATCTCTTAATTACAGCAACATTGACCATGGGAAACAACTTATGCTGATTGTATTTTTGCTGCTTGACAAGGAAATACCCTAGTCAAGTCATGAGTTGTAGTCTTTGTACCTATGGCGTACCTTCAGCATAGCTTTGACTCTGAAGCTTAATTCGGCCTTAAAGGCTTTCTCATACACAAGATATCCTAACTCAAAATAAGTCTAGTCCTGTTATTGAATTCAGATAAAACATATTGGCCCTCATTTACAGTATCAATCTAACGTTGAAACCAGATCTATGCTCAGAATTCATCTTAGAACAGTGTTCATGTGTGATTTATGAAACCGTTAGTATCTTGACAATTCAAGTCAAGTTCAACATTCAAGACAGAACATCCAGATGATACAACAAGATGTAGCATATGGCCAGTTACAGAGTTGCAGTTAGATGAGTCCACAAGTTGTAGATACTGGCTAACCAATAGCTTTGATGGGCAACATACATGAATATTAAAATCACCAAGGATTAAACTGTTATCTGAGCTTGGCACAATCAATTATAAAAAATCTGAAAATGTGTGTTTAAAGTCCTTACTTAGGTGGTCTACTCTATACACAATTGCACAAAGCAGCAGGGAAGCTAGTTAAACTAAATTGCACCTCAATTAATAGGCAATATTCAGCATTAAAAACTTTTCTTAAAAACTGTTTCTATGCCCGCACCTTTTGCCTGTTGTTCTAGGAGAACTTAAAAAGTCACAGTCACTCAGGGAAAGTTCAGAAAGAGGGCTTAGATCCCTGACATTAAGCCACGTTTTACTGTAGTTGTAAATAAAAAGTCCAGATAACATGATAAAAATAAGTAATTTAAAATGAAAACGATTGCATTCACTAATGCCATTTTAATAGACCCATTTACTGCCGACATCACCAACCTATTCGCACGCATTGCTCATGCTGCACAAGTCCTGTTAAGCCCCATTATATAACATAAGTAAATTATCACTTTGACATTATTTTACCTGCTACGTGTAGATGTTTTTTCCAGTCCATTTTTACCAGTTTAAATATCTTCAGAGGAGGAATACAACCCATAAAATGCACTTTTGCCGTTTTGGTCAGTTTTTTATACAATAAATGTTTTATTAAACCAGATCAGAAAGGCGCCCTTTCACAATATTTTAATTGATCCACCTGTTACGTTGTATTCATAACTTTGTTGCTCACATGACTTCTTGTCATATATTACATTCATGATTCTACATAACTGTCCTTAATCATGCCTAATATGTTTATACTGCATGATGTGGTTGAACATGGGGAGCCGCCCCTTTCCATTAATTCTTGCCATGTACACACACACACACACACACACACACGTACACACACACATACAAATTTAACACCATTATTGTTACTGTGCACCTGTGTGGAGGGGGGTATATGCACTCTCACCCCCACATGTTACAGCAATGCAACATTTATTATGAGCTAGTTACATTAACTAGTGCAGGACAGGAAAACTTCTTCGTTAATCTGCGCACAGTTCTCGTGCATGGCAGTTCAAATGCGGAGAAAAAACTCTCCAACTTTAGTTACGCGTGCATTGTGCAATGGTCTTTGATGTAGAACAATGGAGACACATCATACTTTTCTGATCCAACACTTAACATTTTCACCACACCGCTTTGTTTTGAAAGCTTGACCAGTGTGTCTACTTTTAGCCAAGGGTTTCGTGTGAAACTGGTGCTTTTGGTTCCGCTTTACGCTACCTTCGCAACATACCGTTCAACATGCATGCACCAAACCGCAACATCTGTACCGAAATGGTTCAATACAAATACACGTACTGTTACACCCCTAATTATTTGTAAACAGTAAATGAGTCTATAGGGAGGGTCAGTATCCATAGTCAGCGCTGATGCTTTTTGATCTTTGGAACAATCAAGAAAACTGAGATTTCCGTAGTTGACTCATTATCCTCTGAGGAGATGCAGTCTTACCTTACCTTACCAGTCTCTCCTTCCTGTTATATACCCTTGAGTGTGCAGTCTTCAACTAACATTCCCTCTACCTCTCAAACCACAACCTCCTGGACTCCCACCAGTCTGGCTTCAAAGCTGCTCACTCCACTGAGACTGCTCTTCTCGTGGTGACTGAAGCCCCCTTTTGTTCTTCCTATCAATGTTATGCTGATGACACCCAACTCTACTTCTCCTATCTGGAGAGGTACAGATGTCTGACCTCTAATGTGACACTACTGTCGCACGTTGTCACGATGGGAGATGATGCGGGATGACGGCGGTGTGTGATGTGGGTGCAATTTTGTCAAATATCCAGCAGGTGGCGTCTACTTGCAACTTGCGCTTGTCCACAATACAGTACAGCTAAGTGGTTTGTAATGTCTGATTGTTAGATCTTATGGATCTTTGAATCTAGTACAGTATAAATAACAGTCTTTTTATGACTGATTTGGTGCTTGAATAATGTCATCAAAGAACCGGAGATCCTGAGTCAGTGTGCCACCATCACGTAAACAATTGACACTCGGCAATGTGTGGCCTATTAGTAGCCTAAGGCTGTCGTCACTTAGCGACCTTATCTTAGTGTCTCATTAGGTTAAGCATTGCACTTGTAATAGTGAGGATTACGGTTCGAATACTATCCATTACATCTTAATTAATGGTTTTGTCTCATGTCGATAATTATGTTATAGAAATTCAGAACAGTTAGCAAATTAACAAATAAATAAGCATAAACTTTTACTCTAAACACATTGGCAGAAAATGATTCGCTTGAGCCTTAGTCAATCTGGTGAGTGTCCGAGGACCGTACAATCAGATTTTTTGATTGTTTAATTATTCTTATTTTATTAGCCTACTGTACTCGAGACCGGTCTTTTTTAAGGTCTCGGTCTCGTCTCGGACGAAAGGGCCAGGGATGATGAAAATATTGATACCCACTGACGTGACAGCACTTGAACCACTCTGGCAAGATAATCGTCTACTAATCTCCTACTAATCCAAGATGTTAATTTTTTTCTTTTGTGTTACTTCATTAAGATATTTATCAGGCTATCTTTTTCCCATTGAGTGTGCAACGTCTTCTTGGCTTCCCACCCTGCCCCTTATGCAGTGCTTATCGCAATAGACATGTTAATTCAACAGGCTTTCACCAACCATCATGCAAATTGACATCAGGAGAAAGCAACTCTGTGCTGAACCTGTATGGAAAGGCTGGCTTTGCAAGACTATTCTTCCCCTAATGTGTGGATCACGGCAAAAAGAACACACATACGTGTTGAACTACAATGGAAAGGAGTGTTCTATTAATAAATGTTTATAGAAAGATTTGGACACCGCATGGATATCGACCCACCTGTGTGGACCTGCATGATGTCCATCAGCGGCAAATTGTTTTTACATTAGGCTTAGGCATACTTGTTCCATACCCTATAAGAATAGCCCACATCACCGTGAAAACGATTAGCACCTTAAGTGTGCTTCACAGCTAAGCTACTACTCCAAAAATTCCAATGAAATGTAAATACTTTCATGGGCAATTTGCATGCTGTTGATGGTTATGTACTGTATAGCTATGCTAAAGTTTAAATCAGATAAAACTGATAAAATGTCAAATGTTGTAAAGCTTGTCTGGTTTTGAGCAGTTTAATTTCGTATTATAAGATCAAAAGCCGAAGCCACATCATAGTGAGCTTTGGACTTCCCACCATGTTTCCATACAGGAAAAAATATTATGTGTGGTGTTTAGAACCACAGTTGCATGATCGACAATTTGCAGTGTACAGTAACTTGTAATGGTTAGAGTCATTAAAAGATAACCGGTCTTTTGTTTATTGACAAACATAAATATCTGACAGTCTGTATATTCCTTCACACATAAAATAAATAAACTAGGCACGACTCAAACATCACCTTGGAAGACTGCGCGGCAGCGTGCACAGCAGAATATTAAAAGAAAAACCACGACAACCGTAAACAATGTGTCGCAAAGAGTCATGAACCCCCAAACCGTTACAAACTTACTATACTTTCAGGCTATAATATAACTTGCTTGTCTGCTATGGGAAAAAATACTATTATGCGTGGTGCTTTGAACCACCAAAATCAGAACTCATTGTGCAAATCTTAAACGACTGAGCTTATTTATCAGTATTGGTAGACTACTATGTTAGAAACGTAATATAGGCATACTAAATAGACATACTAAACGAAACCAAAAATAAGTATTTTCAGAAATAATTAAACTAAACTAGCAAACCTGGTTGAAAAATGTATTAATACAAAATCAGAATGTAAATTATACATAAAAGCTACTATGTCATGATCCACTGTATGGCACTCTCGCAGATCCTGCAGAGCGAGAGACGTACAGTCAGTCTGCATCCCACATACAGTTACAATAATTAGAACTCTGGCGCCTCTACTGGCCTTCTCAAGTACGCATAACGACGTCAAAGGCACCACTTTAGATGTCAGACATCTGTAGAGATCTGACACAGACACGCATCCTGGACTACTGCAACGCACCGCCTGTTATTCAGTTCTCCCTTGTAGTCCCCTCTTCTGAGAAGTTCACTGGCTCCCAATTGCAACCCGCATCAGATTCATGACACTAGTACTTGCCTACAAGGCAGTAAAGAAAACTGCCTGAGCTACAGTACCTTCAAGCAATGGTTTGGTTCCATGTCCCGACAAGAGAGCTTCGTACCATAAATTCAGCTGGCTGGCTGGCAATGCCATCGCAATGAGATCTCAAGACCCACTCATCTAAGTCTCAAATGTTTTCTGTCCTGGCTCCACAATGGTGGAACATCATCACATCACACAAAGAACAGTGAAGCATGGTGGTGGCAGCATCATTCTTTGGGGCTGTTTTTCTTCAGCTGGAACCGGGGCTTTAGTCAGGGTGAAGGAAATTATGAACAGTTCCAAATATGCAATGTTGGAACAAAACCTTCAGACGTCCGTTAGAAAGCTGAATATGAAGAGGAAGTTCGCCTTTCAGCATGACAACGATCCCAAAGCATACATCCAAATCCCCAAAAGCATGGCTT
The DNA here is from genome assembly GCA_025399855.1 of Forbesichthys papilliferus. NCBI lineage: Eukaryota > Metazoa > Chordata > Actinopteri > Percopsiformes > Amblyopsidae > Forbesichthys > Forbesichthys papilliferus. The sequence goes on along the minus strand of JAODOY010000198.1, from coordinate 4,483 downwards.
CACCAGAAGAAGGTTATTGTTTTGGATTGGCCCAGCCAGAGCTCAGACTTGAATCCAATTGAACATCTTTGGGGTGATCTGAAGAGGGGTGTGCACAGGTGATGTCCTCGCAATCTGACAGATTTGGAGTGCTTTTGCAAAGAAGAGTGGGCAAATATTTCCAGGTAAAGATGTTCCATGCTAATAGACTCCTACTCAAAAAGACAGTGCTGTAATCAAATCAAAAGGTGCTTCAACAAAGTATTAGTTTGAGGATGTGTACACGCAACCAGGTTATTGTAAGGTTTTCTATTTTTCCCCCTGGAAGATTTCACTTTGTTTTTCAATTGAATTGTTCACATTATTGTTAAAGGTGGAACACGTTCTGACATGATTAATCTTTGTCTCATTCTTTTACATCACAAAAACCTTGAATTTTAACACTTTTTATATTCGAGCCGTATGTATTTAACACTTAAGTATTGGGTGCTTAGTATTCAGGCCATTAGGAACATTTTTGGATGATTTATTGATATATTCACATGGTAGTTGACATATGACAAGATGTTGTTCAAGATGCTATTCTTATATATTATTGGTTGCATACTTGGTTTCTGGTGTATGACCTGTTCAACTATTGACATTTATACTACATGTACGTCGCTTTGGATAAAAGTATCTGCCAAATGCCATTAATGGAAGACAATAGCCTAGTGAGACCAGTCTGATCTCTCCAGCTTCAGTTTGATTGTACCTTGAGAATCGGTCTGGAGAGCTTGGAAATCGTTGTGTTTCAGACCGGTAAACCAAGTGTGTGACCAATCAGATTTGTATTGTTAGCTATGGGCATTTAAGTGTCACACAAGAATGAAAACGAAAAAGAAAATGGCGGTGTTAGAGGTTAAAAGACCACTATGTAAGAATTAGTGGACTCTAGTGGTCAAATTGCAAATAGCATTCATCTGTATAATCTCCGCTCTCCACTTCCTGTCTAAGCGGTGTTTTAGAATCACACGGAATCTCTCGTGTTCCATTAGCTGTACTTAACGATGTCATCATCTGCTATTCAACTTGACATAAAATTGCGTTTGCCATACTCTCGAGCCAGCGTTCGGTTTGTCCATTCTGCACTACTGTAGTAAACATGGTGGTAGCACAACATGGCAGCCCCGTTATGTGCAACCCATACTATGCATGTATTTATTGTTAATTATAAGCTTACAGAAATAATACGATTATTTGTTACCTGTTATTATACACTAATAAATACATATTTGTGAATACTATATATTTAGTTTCTGCTAATGAATCCTTCTAAATTTTACATAGTGTTCATTTAATGTAGTAGATGATGCAATGTAGCATCAGTGTTATTAGAATTTCTTAGAAGAGCAAAGGCTTTTCTCAGTGCAAATAATGTTTCCACTCTTTTCTGACTTTTCGACTGCGAGAGTGGATAACAACAAACTGCTATTCACAGGTTCGTCCAATCACCTGCCAAGTATTTTTTTGAAAGTGCCTGCCGTTTTATAACAGTTTAAATGGACGGCTCCCTAGATGGATGTGTCTAACAGACACATACTATATCTGGCGTGTCAGGTTAGGAAGACAGGTAGAAGGCTGTAATATTTCTGCTCCAATGAGGGATTTGAGATTAGTAAACTTTGTCATGAGCAATCCACCAAAATTGGATGCCCAGGATGAGGAATTGCATAGGAAGGACCAAGTTGTCTCATTCTTACCAACGAACTTCCACATTTGCCCCGTTGTCTGCCATTGTTTTCTGGTACGTGCCACAGAACGGTACAATAGCTGACATCTTATCACCGGTGCAGGTTATCGGGGCCAGTGAGAACATGCATGCCCCTCAAATTGTATACAGCATTCTCGATACACCATTTTGTCCATATGTCAATGAGAAACTGGCGATCGCAGGTCAGTAGCGAGGAGACATTTTGCACAAACAAAAACGCAGATAGTTTAACAAATCACAGGTAGAGGCGACGGCTTGCCAACAAACACCTCATCATCATCATGCCTTGTTCAGTGACCATTCAGCGTAATTCAGCATAAGGAGCTGCTGCCCCCGCGACCCGACTACGGATAAGATCTGGTGCAATCGGCATACATAAATGAGGGCCATTATGCTTGTACAGTAAAAGTGGTAACATTGTTGGCTCCTGTTGTGTATGAGTATCACTAGCACTTGTTACTGTATGCAGTGTGTGATGCATTTCTGTCTTCTCCAGACCGTTCCTGTTGCCACCATGCCGCAGATCTCTCGCCATGTAGAGAAGCATGTGATCAGGTAAGAACAATACCTCATTGGCATGCATTTGATAGTTTGACATTTCCATTTCTATGAAGGCCAAACATAGAGCTACAATTCAGTAATGTAGCAGACATTGTTCTGGTGTAATCACATCACAATATTTACCATGAATAATCCAGAAAGATCAGTGTTGTCCATTCAAACTATTCACACCATAATTGTGTTTATTGTGCTCCCTGTATTCTATTGTATAACTTGTTGTGCATTAAAGGCATCTCGGAATTCTTATATTCTTGTTAAAAAAAAAGGTTTATTATAAAAATATATATATTCTCAGTTTGTGTCCTGAGCTCTGGCTTCAACATGCCATGGCATAAAGCATATTCTTCATGGCTAGAAGTAAAGAAGTGAAGTTGTTTTCTGCTGATAATTGTGTAATATAATGTAGGGGGGAGGATAAAATGGTTATGGTTGTTGACTCCTCACGTCTGTATATTGCTGAGCAAGATGCCTAACTCTACTGCTTCTTTATAATTGTACTCACTGTAAGTCACGTTGGATAAAGTTGTCTGCTTGTCGTTTGTACCATTGCTACCCTTTTTGTATTCCTCAGTGTATTAGTTGGAGCGCCTACCTCTGAAAGTGGGGACTCCCCACTGTTTGTTTACTGTTTATTCAAATAGTATTTTATGTTTTCTTCTGTAGTTGTGTTGAACCTTTGGTAGCATCTTGTCATATGTGCACATTTTCCATCTCATATGTAATCTTTATTTTTAGAATGTATTTAATTATGTGGTGTTTCCACTTAGTCTTTCCCATGTGCAAACCTGGACAATCACAAATGGATGGAAACTGCTATAGAAAAGAATGTGTGCACTCCACACATGCTCCCGTCCAGCTGTCAACTTAGTGTAGCAGACCCATGAATTGATGTTTTGAAGAGGAACAGGGGGACAGTCTCTGCTCTTTGAAGTGTAACAATGAAAGCCAGAATAAAACTTCTCTCACTCCATTTGAATTGAGAGCAGGTGATTACCCTCTCTGTGTCCATCTGCCTCTTCTGCACTCTTCTTTTCTTCTCCTTTACTTTTGCTCTCTTGCTCTTGTATTCCCTCTATTTATCTTCCTTTACAGTACACGTGCGATCAAAGCCTCCATCTCCTGTTTATGACGAGACAATATAGACAATATAGCCATGCGGGGCAAAATACGAGGAGAGAGAGAGAGAGCGAGGGAGCAATGAGTTGGCACCATGGCCCTTGGCCCTCTGTTGGGATGAATGATAAAGATCAGGAATGACATTTCAGTGAGCTTTTTATTAATAAGTAGAATTAGAAAGAGCATTGCGGATGAGAGGATTATCAGACCCCACCCATTACAGTTTAATCACCAGTGGACCAGGCCAGTCAAAATACACTAAAACACACACAGACACCCAGCATTTCAAGCAGCCTTAGCCTAGCTAATAATGACACAGTTTACACCTCTTCGTGGAGTAATTGTATTATTACAATGAGTGCAAGGCAACATAGTAATCATAATGACATTGAAGGCTATGTGTTTCAGCTAGTATAAAAAAAACAGTAGCAAACAACTAATATCCTCTATGTAAAGTGTTTATAGAGGAATATACGACCTGAGCAGTGAACAACATTAACACTCTCTGTGTTGTTATCAGTTCGAATCCTCTTTCCTCTGTTCATTTTTTACATTCTGTAGCTTGGCTGGCACTATGTTAGTAGGGCTGACGCGTGAAGAAAATGTCCTTGCGTGATTAAGGGTGGCCCAATACCGCGGTCTGCGGTATTATCGCCATTTTTTGTTTTTTGTTTTGAATGGCTAAGTTCGTTGCGCAGAGCTTTCGAAATAGTGTGATTCTGGGTCATTTATAGACAACGCGATCTTAGTTCGTGGTGAGACAATTGTGCAACATCATAGGCTTTCTACCAGTTTAGTAGGCCTACTAGTTATCACGTGTAAATTTGTCCGGCAGATGTTGGGCCAAAATATCAGATGGGAATTATGACTATTTCATTATTAAATAAAGTATATTAAATAGCGTAAGATCAAAAGCCTATGGCGCGCCAAGCGTAGCCTACGGTTGTCATGTCCGCGCCCCGTGCATGAGCACACAGTTCACCGCCCGCCTCCGTATCTCATCCATCCGCGAACTCTCTCTCCACACCTGACGTTCAACCATCCACGTCATCGGTTCTACGCATTCCTCACGGT
>JAODOY010000197.1:0-13964 GCA_025399855.1 Forbesichthys papilliferus | reverse complement strand
GCATTACAGTATAGTAAGAGTGGGGTTTACTTTGACTTTTGATTTTCGAAAGCAAGAGGGAATGCATTTATATACAGCTTGGTAATCGTAAAATAGAACAGACTACACAGAACTGACTTCGAGCTACTGCAGTCAAACAACTTCATGATGAAACATAAGCTTGGAACACGTCAGTTTGGAATTTAATTTCAGATGCATTGAAGAATTTGCATAAAAAATCTAACTCATGCGCTTTCAGTTCAACAGCTAGAAGTACTGTACTCATACTGTATGTCTTCTAATCTATAAAATAACAAAAAATTGTGTGCTTCACTAAATTGTGAAACGATAAAGTAAAAAGTGAGTATATTTTGGGAATTACAATTAGGTAATTTAGCAGACGCTTGTACTGTACAGTACATCAAAGCAGATATGTACTGTCCCACCACATACGATTCAACACACTGTATCTGATAGATGGTCACCTGAAGAATAGTCCATGTCTGCGTGGTGAACACGCACAGTTCCATTGTGGCTCAATGCTGCTCAGCCTGCTCTCGTTCCCTATTATGTGTGGGCATTACCGCTGCTGGGCTAGCAAACAGCTGGACCTATGACTGGCTTGGCAAGCAGGCAGGCCACAGTGGCAGATTTGGAGTGAGTTTGTCTCAGCTGTTTGCCTTGCTGGTGCTGCAGTGCCAAAAAGAAACTAAACAAAACACAGTAGAATCGTGCACGCACACACACACACACACACACACACACACACACACACACACACACACACACGCACACACAGAACAAAATCGCTACAGTAACTACCACACAATTAAAATGCTATGAGAAGATAATTACTCATACAAAGAAAAAAAAAAGTATATAACAATTTGATCTGGCTGTGCAAATCAGAAACCTGCTTCACTTAATTCGTCATCGCTGAAGTGTCTGTCTGCGTCGCAACAAAGAAAACTAATGGCTGGAGATAGGATAAGAGATGGGGATGAGGGGACGAGGGGAAGAGGGCACATGGAACGCAATCACAAAAATGACACTCATCTAAACGAGACACACATTTCCACAGCGGAGCTTCACAACGAGGAGCGTCGACATTTCACGCGAGCCCAACTTCCTTGCTGAGAGAGTGACTTCATGCACACAAACACTCCCTCAGTCAGAGCAGTGATTGCTGCGGTTGGCAGTGGGAATATACTTCAGCTGATGAGTGAACACAATCAACCCACCACTTGTGGATTCAAAAAATGATACCTTCAATCCATCCCGGCTCACTTCAAATCAATTTGAAATGTAACAGCTGCATACATGTGAGGCAGCGATCACAAACCAGCCCACTCCAGCAATGATATTTAACTTAAGTTTAAAGATTTCCTACTTCAGTTATTTGATTGTCTGTGACATTTTATTTGGTTAAAAACTCTTGATTGTGCTTTGTGCTGCCTTTAAATATAATAAACAAATACCATGGTAAAAAATAATACAATACAACATATTTTGTGAGTAAGATACCTTTTGTTTATGTTCGAGACATATTTAGAAAATTGTCACAGAGATTATTTACAGCAATAAGTATGAGCAAAACTGAAATGAATGATTGTAATTTAAATTAATGTATTATAATACATATTATTTTATTCAGCTTTATAGTCCGTGTTTTGGGAAAAAAATGAGTTGGACTTTTTAATTTCAAAATTTCTTTCTGAAACTGTTTTGATGTAAAACATGCCATATTTAGCCAAATGTGTGTCATAATGTATACAGAACTGTATTAGCCAATCATCTCTGACATTACCTCCCACTCAAAGTCAGATAGCCAATCAAGTTATGGCATGTACTATTTCATGTGCAATACTAAATTAAATAGAATGTTCAGCTCAATGAAAGAAAAGACCAACACTACTTACTTAAATTTGGAAAATGAATGGAATAATATGTACATAACAAGCAGACCGAAGGAGACCATTTTCATATGTCTTCTAGACATTGAAATGGAAAACTTAGAGGGGTCTGGCTTGGTGGTTGAGACAATGTGAAGAGAACTAGAGAACAGCAATGGTGGGCCTGCAGGAAGCTTATCAGAAAACAAGCAGAGACCTCCCTCCAGCCGCTGAGGAGGATAAAATCCATACTTCTGCTCAACTAACCATCAAAACTAATTACCTGTGGATAGGATTTACCAGCACCATGTTGGGTTCAAAGTATCCTAAACAGGAAGTCGCACAGAAGGCAGTTGTGCATATGTGTGTGTGTGTGTGTGTGGGATGGTCAATGTGCACGTGACTGAAAGATTAGGCTGGGGGTCGAGATGTGACAGATCCTATTCCTGGCTCTGTGCCATTAGTTCAATCAAGCAGGCTTATTTTTCTTTTAGACAATTCACTGTGAACCCTGAGTATCCATTAACAGAGGAGAAGCTACTGTTTGTCATGCCTCTCTAGCATTGTTAGCATGTGAGCTCTCTTACTATATTATAACTATAGCTATAGTATTTCTGAGTTAGCACTGGATGTTAAAACATACATACAGTATGCCCCACATCAGGATGAGTTAGCAGTGGATGTTAAAACATACCTACAGTATGCCCCACATCAGGATGAGTTAGCACTGGATGTTAAAACATACCTACAGTATGCCCAACATCAGGATGAGTTAGCACTGGATGTTAAAACATACCTACAGTATGCCCTACATTAGAATGAATTAGCACTGGATGGTAAAACGTACCTACAGTATGCCCTACATTAGAATGAATTAGCACTGGATGTTAAAACATACATACAGTATGCCCCACATCAGGATGAGTTAGCACTGGATGTTAAAACATACCAACAGTATGCCTTACATTAGAATGAAATAGCACTGGATGTCAAAACATACCTACAGTATGCCCTACATTAGAATGAATTAGCACTGGATGTCAAAACATACCTACACTTTATTGTAGCTATTGTAGATTTGTTTATACTGACATTCACACAAAGTTTACAGGTCAGTGAGATCTCGCATATTTTGTAGGTCAATTTGTATTGTTTATCAGAGCAAAGTCAAAGTTAAGGTACAATATTTATACAGAAACAAAAATGGACATGGCATATTCTCTTCCCTCATCTTTGCATTGCTTTTAATTGAATGGATATTCTGCTTTGTTTTGGCTGTTAAAGCAATATGTAAACATATTTTTAAAAAGGTGCTCTATAAATATGTTGTTTTAGTATTTTTTCTTTTTTAATTGTTATTATGACAAGTCATAAATAATGTATTTACTGCAGCTTAATTACCTCCGAAGTTGTATCAATTATTTTACTAAATTATAGAGAGAATTCTGAAATATTGACCCTATTTTTTATATGTGATACTTATAATAGATTGATTAAGGATAATAATATACTCCTATTTAAATGCACACTGAATGTAGAATGTATTTTATGTTGCACACACATTTAAATCTAATTTCTCATTTCCATATGTAGATGCTATATTATATAATATACTTTATTGTCCCCTTGGGGCGATTTGTATTGCATTAAAGGATGTTGCATTTTTCAGAAAGAAAACATGGTATAGTAGCGATAATATTCTGAGATATTCTGAGATCTAGGAAAATGTTAACAGCTTAAAGAGATAGATAAAATGGGTGATAACCCATAGCTTCTGCATACACATACAACACACACATACATGCCTATATTTCAGGTTTGAGTCACACTAAGGGCTTTCATAACTCAACCAAGCAGCACTGATTGAAACTGATCTGCTGCTATAGGAAAAATGGAAATCTGCTAAATTATCTCACAGCGTTCTTCCCCTATTCATCTGCATCTGCATAGCTCTTGTATTGCCTTGGTCTGACCTTCTCTTAGACACGACTAGGAATTACTAGGAAAGTCAGAGCAGGTTCTTCCTTTATTAAAATAATATATTATTCACATAATAAAATATGCATTTGAATATGAATATTTGGCATAAGGGATTAATACTAGGATAATATTAATGTTAACACAAAACGTATGATGATAATATTATTATTAATAATAATAATAATAATAATAATAATAATATTAACAATACAATGACTGCAATGCAATGATAGATCGGAAGCAGATCGGAATCGGCAGATTTCCACTCAAAATACAAGATCGGTGGTAGTTCGCTTTTCCTTTCTAATGGCTGATTTATGACATAACTATTATACTTCACAAAACACATTTTGAGAACAAAAATATATTAGCCACGATTGGGCTGTTTACAAATAGGTGCATGACTTGCAGTAGTGAAAAATGAGAAATGTATTAATAATATATCTAAAAAGTATAAAATCAGTATCGGTATCTGTATCAGACGATTTTGCAGACTGAAACTCAGAAATCGGTATCGGCCACAAAAATCCAGATCGGTGCATCCCTAACATTAACATTCTGATGAGGTTTAATGTGTCGCGTAAAAACCAATGGATTATATTCTTTGATTATAATATTGTATACAGATAACGTAATATATTTGTATATTATGTTTTTAACATATATGATAGAATGTTCAATAACAGCCCACATATCATTCGCCTAATTTGGAGAAAAAAAAAATAATAATAATCAGCCATTTTTAATATTAAAATGGCTGATTTTAATGTAATGCAAATGTTCTCAAGTCTTTGTACAATGTAAACACAAAGAGACAAACAGCTGGAAGTGCAATTTGTTCAAAATTCCAAAATCATTATAAAAATACTCACATAATATGAGCTCAATTTAAGTCTGAGTAAATGTTGTTTGAGGTGCTAAGCAAACATCATGTGCTGTTTTTTCCCCGTGTAACGTTCAACAGATCAGTGCTGAGCAGTCTTATTTATATTGCCCTCCACCGGAAATCAACAACTCACTTGACAGTATGAGTATGTCTGCTTCCAAACACTGACCTCTGTCCTACCACAGATGCAGCTGCACTAAGGAAATACAGTACACGCACACGCACGCACCCACACACACACAAGGGCACGAAGTGTGTTAGATAAGTATACCTTTGAGGCTTCATTAGCCCTTTGCATCAAACCATACTAAAAAGAACACAGTTTACTGTTCCAGGGAGGTACATCTTCAAGGAGAGTCGAGAAAATAACAAGGGCATTTGCCCGGTAGTTTTAAGAGGGCTGGAATGGCACGACATGTGTAGGAGGCTCTCGCTGCGATAGATTGAGCTGGCTGTGTACCTGGCCATTGTTGCGGTAGGGGTTTGAAGAGGCACAGGGACTTCGCTCCCTTAGTCAATTTCCCCATACTTAAAAAGAGCTCCAGTTTAACGTTTTAGCGCCTTCAAGTCTGCCATAAGATCTCTTCCTTCTCAAGCATTCGCTGTTGATCTGCTCAGGTGGCGGAGCAAAAATACCATCAGCGAGTAGTATCATAAGATCGGGGGAAGAAGCGTATATATCACAGCTCAGGTGCAAGGTGAGCTTTCTGCAGTGTAATCATTTGAGGTGTACAGCGAACGTCCTGTTCCCCACCTGGTGTTGAGCTACAGTTCACACTCACAAAGGAGGTAATGTGAAGCACTGACAAGCCCCTGTTAAGGATGGCAATTGATGAGGACCAAAAAAAAGGGGATGTTTTTCCACATTTCTGCATCTTCTTTACAAGGCCCATAAGAGGTGGGCTGAAATTTGACACCGTCATTTTGTTTCTCATTTACCAGTGGCAGGCGGTGACACCAGGCCTGTCACTCAGAGGGCAGCATCTGCTGCTGTGGCCCTTGACTGCAATCTCCAAATATCACCTGTCACTGCCAACCTCCACTAAACACACACACACACACACACACACACACACTTGAGCCACACCAAGGATAATCTAATGCTCAAGGAACAGAAGAAAAAAAAGTCCTAGTGCTAGTTTGATGCTAGTGATATAGCTATATTTGAAGATATATTTCTACTGTAGTGTCATAGAGCATAAAAGTTTCAAAGTGGCGTCACAGTATGGTACCACTTTTTTGCCTCGGTAGGTCTTTACTGTACAGTAGTACAAATGTTCTATTTCACATTTTCACACCGGAAGGAATAATACATATTCATATTATTGCAGGTAAAGAAGTGGAAATGCGTAAATTGTTGTTTATACACACACATTTATTTTGCCACAACAACAAATAGCAACATTTATATAGACTGCTTTATTGGCGTATATATTTATCCATTATATATTATTAATATTGATAGCATGCCCTTCTTATTAACACTTCTTCTGCCCTTCCACCCAAACCCAACCCCAGCACCCCTCAATCCCAGCTCTACAACATGCGGGCTAGCCTATAGTTTAATTTGTAGCCATCACAGCCAAAGACGCGTTGCCGCGGCTGGGATCCCACCTGGGATTCACCGTCGTTTTCCAAGCATTTTAGACGGCGTCCTGAATAGCGGTGAGGAGCGGCAAAGCTGAGCGGGCAAATTATTCCTGACAGGTCCTTTGATGACGTGTTAAAACTGTTTCCTAGCATCTCGGGCCTCCAATCCCCCTCCCTCCTGTCACAATAGCAGAGCAGAGATTGCTCTGCAAGATCGACCTCTGTGAGCAGGTGCTGGATCTCATCCAATCACAGTCAATCTTCTTTAAACATATCATCCTTTAAGCAGAACAGGGGGCTCAAAATTCCATCATTCAATGACCCGATGAGTCACCGATAACACAATCAAGCCAATCCCGGCTTATCCCAAGGGAGCCATTTCAGGAGGGACAGCTGGGGGCCACCGAGGCGGGTGTCAATCTCCCATGATCCACGAGCCGCTACAATACGCCGTGGCCCCCAACATACAGAGCATTAATTAACAAGGAGCCCCCCCCAAAAAAAACAATGTAATCCTTTGTTAAAAGCCAATATTTCAAATGCGTAAGTAGCCTATTCAGTAAGGCGCGGCAGCACAAATGCACGCCCTGCAATCTGAATAGTTAAAGAATCAATCGTAAAACACAATTCTTGGGCGGCCATTTAAAAGCCACCCTATCGGAAATGGTAGCGGTCCACTGGGTAAATAAAGGTCAAGGAGGGGGGGGATATGACACAGTTTGTCTAACTGGCCCTTTTCCTCTGTCTGTCCCCGCTGCAGCACAAGCGCACACAGCTTCATGGCCAATTCATTTTCATTGCTCTGCCCTTCTCAGCTCAGGTCCCAGTCCCTAACTACAAGTGACTGCAATGAGATTGAAGCCCGTGGCTAAATCCCCACTGGAAAGCACATGTTTCATCAATGCAGTTCTCAACATGTTTTATCGCCACTCCAAGCACACTGTTTCCTGCACTGAATTGGTAAAATGACAGTGTCAGAGCGGAGACGATGAAAACAAGACAAAACAACAACAACAACAACAACAACACACTAAATAAATATCAGTGGACGCTGGACGACCAAATGTTGGGCCTAGCAGTAGTCACCGTGAGCTACCATGTAAATGACATGCAAATGTGCACCTGCAGTTGCTGGGGAAGGAGGGAAGGGGGGGGGGGGGGTTGGGGTGGACGAGGGCGGGTGAGCTTAAGACTATGGACGTTTACGTGAGCGAAACAACTGGCAGATGTATGAAAACATGAGAAATCATGCTGCTCTGACACATTGACGTCAGCAGTGTTCCTCGGACATTTTAAGCGCGCGCGGCTGTATTCGTTTTGGATCTCCTCAACACACATCCAAGAACATCTAGATCTCCTTGCACAACTGTCTGTTTATGACCAGTGTACATTCTATTCATGCAGATAATCCTGTTGTCAGTGGAGCATTGAATCCCATATGAATGCTTAAAGGGCATTTTCATATTGAAATACATCTGGGATTTTTAAGCAGAAAGTGATAGATTAATGATTTGTCAGGGTGAATAAGAATAATAAATAAGTCTGTGGAAAATTAGATGAACTTTGAAAGGGTTGTGAGCAAAGGTTGTGATATGACAATTGACTACAGACAAAAATAACGACAATGCATATAACCCAATAAGACACATTTATAAATAGCCATGACATTTGACAAAAAATACAAAAATAAAAACATTCAAATGCACAGGGGTAAAGTTTTTAGATTCATTTTCTTCCTTATGATTTGCAGTTATTTCATAAATGTATTCATGTATTTGTTTGGTTTCTAAAAGTATTGGAGTAAACATGTTCACACATCAAACCCCCATAGGGAAAAAAAAGCAGAAATAAAAGAGATTTCAAAACAATATACCATTCAGGCTACCGTGTGCATGGTCAACACTGCTCTTTGTGTAGCACGCCTGGGACCCTTTAATGTTATTTGTGATAAGCACTTGGCTGGGAATGCTTAATGAATTCACATGGAGTCTTTTTAGAGACACAGAGCATTTTTCTTTTTTCCCCCTCTGCCATTTACAAAATCTCAATGCACACAAAATGTCAGCTGCGGTATTACATTACCGGAGTTCCAGAACAAATTTCCTGTCACTAACCAAAGAATCTCTTTCTGATGCCTCTATAATTTAAATTCTGCCTCTCCTATATTTCCTCTTAGCGGACGTGTCAGACGACAGAGTCCTCTCTGGCTAGAGGTCACACGCAGCAAGAGCAGGGCACTGTTGCGGCAGGCTGGTATTTTCTAGAAAATACACACAGTAGTGTCTTTGTTCTGAAACATTTCTCTTACTATACAAAGTGCCCTGCAAAACCTTTACTGTGATCCCCTTGACACATGGCAATAACTTGCATCCTCGTGGGTGATCAGATTGTCATTTGACAGCAAAAACAAATGCACACCATTCGTGTAAAAACCAGCCACTTATTTATTGTATTCATGATCGAATCACTAAATGTCAAGATGGGCTGGACTCGTTTATTACACAAACAACTGCACCCAAGTGCAAACCTGTTTCCTATTTTAGTCTGCAGCACAAAAAAGATATAATGTCTAATGTGGCTACCAGATGTGATGCTACATTTACTGTATATATATATATATATATCATACAGTATATATAATGTATACTGTAGCCACATAACCTTCTGTATACAATCACATTAAATTGACAAATGTAAAGACTGTCTGCTAACTCGGGTTGTGACCTCATGAACCACGTTCCTCAAATGTTCTCGATAAGACCATTAACCCTGAACAAGAGAACCGGGTAAGTCTTAGACCAGCAGCTCTATCTCGCTTATCTGGTTTGTGTGTGTGTATGTGAGCTACTGTCTCACTTGAGCCCAGTGCCAGACAACTGGGGAAGCTAGTTCATCATGCTAAATATACTGCCCCAGCCCTGGTTGGCTCTAGTCAAGCAGAACATGTCAACCAGGATATCCTGAACAGAAACCACCAACAACACCAGCACCTGACAATGTAACGCCGAAAAGACTGTGAAGGTGGAGCTTCGGTGGCAGATGCAACCAAAGCTGATTACAATAAACCAATGAGAAAGCATTAGCCACCTCAGCTAATTAGGCCTTCAACTGTGTGGAGAGCTTATTTCATGAATCGGCAAGGCCCTGCTGTTGTGTCATGTCCACATTTAGGAGGGAAGCAACAGCTCCCTTATGCAAAGGTTTGGCTATTTGGAGAATTCTGGGAAGGTATTGTTAGCAAGACTGTGTTTGTAAAAAAAGCAATTGCTTTGTTGGAAAAGGGATATTTATGTAATTATACAAAATAAACATTTTCTTTTAAGGGGGCTTATGTATTGCATTCATTGTAGGTTTATTAACATGGCACACACATAATCCTACTGTACAGACAAACGTATTGATTAAATGGAATCAAGTTTTATATCAAACTTGATTCCATATATATATATATATATATATATATATATATATACACACACAAACACATACTGTATATATACACTATGATGTACTATATATAAAAAATACTATATTCATTTATTTTACCAAAAGGACATTTTATCTGAATTTTACTATTTTATTTTTTTTAGGATTCAAGTTATCCTGACATGTTAAGTGGCATTCACACTACCGGCGGAAATAGCTGCGCCCACTGCGGTGGCAAGCTGTAGGTTAAACCCACCCACTTTTGCTCTTATCTCCACGGCACACAATTCCGCAGAGGTACGTGCTAAAGTGGGTGGGAGTCAGCACTTTGTTTAAGCTTTGTTTAATGCAGATTAGCAGCAAGGAAAAGGAGGACATGAGGAAATAACATGCATGTTTATACATCCATGTTATGGGTGCTATCAACAGAACTCGGGAGCAGACTGCTTCTATTTTCTTCCCGATAAACTGCCTCATTGCTGCGCTGAGTGCACAGCCAGCTAGGCTACATGAAGCCTAGCTAACATAATGCTTTTAGTTTTCTAGCATTATAAGCATACAAGAAAAAAAGCGGATCTCTTAGTTTCACCAATATTATTATTATTGCTTGACAAAACATTTGTTCCGTTTTAAAAAGTATTAAAAAAAGATAGAATTTTTTATTTTCTCTATTTCCTAGCAAACGCCTTCGGTTCAACATATTTGTAAATGGGAACATATTGTTTAGGGTATTTAGTAGTCCATTATATTCTCATTTTCGGTTAAAAGATATGATCGATGTATAAGCTGGCCACATGGTCAGCAAGACGCCGGCAACCAAGTTGAACGTCCGCCGCGCGGCTATGCGGCAGCATTTAGGGGTGTGACCAAGGCGTGGCCATCTTGCTCCTGCCGCCGTCTTTGCGCATGTTCCTGCAGCAGGTTTTTGGGTTTACCGCCGCGGCACCAACTCACATGAATAGGATTTAATGTCGTCATGTTGCCGTTGCCGCCGGTAGTGTGAATTCCCCTTTAGTCATTCACTGAAACTGTAAAAGTTGGCACAGAACATTATAGCTATCTTTGCCAAATGAACCTGGCTAGAACACATTCATGAACAGTCTCTCCATTTCTACAGCAAGTTAGCTAAGCTCTAATGTAGCCTACTAGGCGCAGGTTAATGTTAGTGGACTTCCAGCTGAATGGTTGTGGGTTCAAATGTACCTAACATGATGCCTGACAACCATCTGCTCTTTGCTGTACTTGTACAGTAATTGCAGAGAACATACATAAACAGTTTGTATGCGTACATGAACTAAACATAAATGCGAAACATCTAAAATCATGTTTTTTGATTCATAACATCTAATTTTATTCAGAACGCTATTTTTTGGTTTGTTTTCGGAGGAAAGGGGAAGACAAACAAAAACTAAACAAGGCTTTGCTTGCAGATGCTAACCTTCAATTAACATGACGAAGATTGAAGCTTTGAAGCATTTGGGTCAGCCCTATTTGAAACACTTCCAAATCCTGTTTTGTATGAATGTAAACTGTGCAGGGTCTCAATGTTGCCATGGGCTGATTGTTGACGATTGTACCCAATAACCACCCAGCACAATACATTATAGGGTAATACCATAAATCTTTTTTTTGTTTTGTTTTTATAGACACTTTATAATCGTGTTATACAAAGGCTTCTCAAATGTGTAATGAAGCTGTTGTAAATGTTAACTGCTCATTTATATATGTCACAAATAATGTCATAAACATAATTTTGTGTGTGTTCTATTTATACTCTCTAGAAATAATACTGTATGTATTAAGATCATTTGATTGCCCTCCACGAGACTTAAAATATGGCAGTATTCCCCTAGCCTAAATTGCAGCCTATATTATAGGTGTCCATGACAAACAGCCTTGCTGCACAATCTCCTGAGCTGATGATATTGTGAGATACATCTGACCACATTGATAGAAGTCTGAAAATGATGCAGGCCTGAAGGACAACCTTGATGTAGCCTACCCACCGTTTGCAGCAAATAGTGCCAGTTATGAAGTGCCTCGTTTCAAGCACAGTAAATATAACATTTATTACAGGAGGAGCAGATCGAAGGTGGAAATTAACATGAAATTGCATCTAAAAAAAATGTAGAATTTAAAAATAAAACCATGCTTTTCTCCAATAGATATCTTCACTAATATGCATATATATGGCTTTGCCATCTAATGTATGAAATCGATGACACCAATTAGTTGACGATGAATTTGTTCATTGATTAGTTGCCTGGCTACATTTACTCAGACCTACAGTGCGTCACTTTGTTGAGTGTAGAGAGAGCAGGAAGGTCAAGAGTCTGCCTGCTCATCACTGAGAGCACTTCACTTTAACAACATAGGCAAAACCAGCCTAGCATGCAAGGGGCAAACAGCAGCAAAGCTTTAACGTAGCAGTATTTATACCGGTTACGTCACACTCTCCTGAATCACGTAGCCTGTGCAGTAGTTAAGTGGGTTTATTGATCGAGCAGCACAGTAACATCGGGAGCAATTTTCCCAGCTGACTTTTTCTTGTGCAAACTTTGGGATTGCACAAGATCAGTCAAAGTCCCACGGATGTAGGCTACATCATCTGTGATCACAGAGCAGCATTTAACCCATTGAATGCTCCATAGAAGGGAAGATTGCAAACTAGTGTATTCCACTATGCATACTGTATACTGTATATAAACCTGGGTATATACTGTATAGGAAAATGTGTACTTTAATAGTAAAGCGTCATTTTTGGTCAAATGTACTAAGTGTATAAATAAATATAACACTATATACATATTAAATTACACACACACACACACACACACACACATATATATTGTAAGAACCGCAAACTAAAAAAAATGATGGATAGTTTAATCAACGTGGATCCACTCACTACGGTACTCTACATGCTATTGATATGCTAACTTTATCTTAACATTAACATTGGCTAGTTCAATGTAACAATTATTGGTACTGTAAACTAGGGCTGGATAAAATGGCCAACATTTATATCATGCTATATTTGTTAATATTGATCAATACGATATAATTCTCGACATTAACAATATAAGCCTTAGAAAAACTGCTAAGAACACCCACAACGGAGTACTTACAAACTTTTGAACTGTCTCTTTCGTCTCTATTTTACACTTTTAAAAAAAGCGTGGGTTTAACAAGATGGAATCAGATTGATTTAAAATAAACCCATATGTAAGTATTTTAAATGATATTGTACGTAGGGCACATCAGTTGTTATAATTCACAGCCAGCAACTGCGACAGTTGGCATGTCATGTTTTGATAATGCACTTGCACACATTCTCATTCCCAGGTTGTCAAATATTATAGAAAGCCTTTGGCTTCATAGGATGAAGACTTCGGTCATTGACTGTTACGGCAAGACTATGGAGTTACCACAGGTTTATTTTTAGCTATATGGGCATGTAATCTCAGCGCAAGTATTAGCGCCTGGTTGTAGATAAATAATCAATATACAATCGAGACATGTTAAAATGTATTTACCTGAAATCATGAAATTAAATAGTTTCAGTTATGTTTCGGTATAGGCTATGTGTAGCCTATGATTTCAAGTACTTATATTTTAACATGTCTCGATTGTATATTGATTACTTATATAATAAAATATGTAATAAATTAGTAAATATTATGAAACGCGACCTCTGTATATATATATACTATATATATATTAATATTTATTTTAGCCTTCATACAAACAATTCATGTGAAATCAGTCGAAATAAATTAACAAAACTCTCTTACCTTTAATTAGAAGGCTATATTTTTGTCCACCAGTAGGTGTCTGTAGCGGTTCTGGTGACTGGCATTGTGATGGATCCCATAAATTAGACGCAGCTAGTTAGCTAGCAGTTCTACAGAAGACGTGACTGACTGTTAGCGGAGGAAGCTATCATAATATTAAGCTTTTCTGTTATATTTGCTGTTAGGTAAGAGAGTTAATAAATTGTCTGGCATGTGAAAACAGCTCACTACTGTTTAGCACTGGCTGCGTGTCTAGTGCAAGTTATAAACACACATAGTTTATATTTGTTCTGTTCTTGAAACTTGCAACTGACTTTTACACCCGCCATTCATTGACAAATACTGTGTAATGTACCGGTATAGCTTTTCTAAATACCGGAAATATCACCGCTATTGAAAAAAAAAAAGTAAATCGAT
>JAODOY010000196.1:0-13964 GCA_025399855.1 Forbesichthys papilliferus | reverse complement strand
GTGTGAAGCACTTTGTGTTACATGAATTTGTATGAAAAGTGCTATATAAATAAAGATTGATTGATTGATTGATTGTCCAAATGTGCATTTGCATACCTCAAGTGTCTCTGTTTGTGGCTGTGCAGAAAAGGCTTCTGCATTATTCACCCGTACAGCTTCTCCTTGTGCAAATTGTTTAACGATGCAGTGACACCATCTGTAGCAAGATTATGTTGTAGGTTTTTGGAGGTGGTCTGTGGGCTGTTTTTGACCGTTCTCACCATTAACATCTCTTTTACATCTCTGATATTTAACTTGGCCTGCCACTTCTGGCCTTAACAAGAACTGTGCCTGTGGTCTTCCATTTCCTCACTATGTTCCTCACAGTGGACACTGACAGCTTACATCTCTGTGATAGCTTTTTGTAGCCATCCCCTAAACCATAATGTTGAATAATATTTGTTTTCAGGTCATTTGAGAGTTGTTATGAGACCCCCCATGTTGCCACTATTCAGAGGAGACTCAAAAAGAACAACAACTTGCAACTGGCCACCTTAAATATTTTTTCTCATGATTGGATGCACCTGTCTAGGAAGTTCAAGGCTTAATGAGCTCACCAAACCAATTGTGTGTTCCAATTAATCGGTGCAAAGTAGTTACAGGTATTCAAATCAACAGAATGACAAGGGCGCCCAAATTTCTGCATAGCCTATTTTTCACCTGATTTAATTTCACAAAACTTAATTTTGCTACACTAAAAATCTTTGTCTGAACAATAGCCCAGTACTCAGCTTTGATTAGAAAATAAATTGCATGCCACGGTGATCCTCTTCTGTGACAAGAAAATTATTATGCAGCCTCAGAGGTGTGCCCAAACTTTGGGCCCAAAGAAATTCCACTCCAGCCGTGTTTGGAGCGAACAATGATGCAACTTCAAATGATCACTTGATATCTTGAACTGTGATTGGCCAAATATAACATATTGTAACTTTGAATCTGGAGAATGTAGTTTTAGATGCAGTGTAGTCTTTCGCAGACTGTATGTCTCTCTGTAAGATGCCAATGACCTCTCATAGAACTACATCCCCCACACCATCGACGTCCAAAATCAAAATTAAATCGACAAGTTGGATGAACAAATGACGTTCTGAGGATACTTCTATTAATGGAATATCGTTTTTAAGAGGTTTTGGGTCAATCCAAGGCAAGCTTTCCCAATGAACTCATCAAAGGTAAGGCGAAGTGTGTTGTTTTTAATTTGAAAATCCAAATTCCTATCTGTAAACTTTATAAGTTGTTTCAGTCTTTGGAAACAGATACTATGGGATGACACACGCGAGTGACGTCTATCAGACGGTGTATGATATGTATGTATTGCGTGACATGATAAAGATCGCAATGTACGTGTGTACACTGTGATATTTCCACACGCAAATTGGGCTTTAATCTGTTTACCTTTTGAAATGTGAAAAACCACCTGCGGTGAAGCTCGGGATGAAGAGGTGATAGATACATTGCTTTACATTATTGGCTAAGGCTAGTCTGAGGTTCAAGTGAAGGTTGTGATTGGCTCAGAACTACAGTCTGATGCAGAGCACCTGTTGTTCCATACTGCTCGTTAGTCCTGCCATGCTCGTGCATGTGTCTCCTGCCTGTTCACTACCTCATACTAAAGTAGCTAGTGAATGAGATTTAGGAACTAGGAATTAGGATCTACCGGTTAAGAGAATTGGGACACAGCCATATTAGTGTTGACCCCCTGATTACGCCGGAGCACATTAAAATAGCCAGAACAGACTCAGCCTGAACCAACCTATCAGCGGTAGTATTTAGGACATGGCTCATACAATAAAGTGATTCCTTCATCCCCCAGAAATCTTCACCTGTTTGTAAATTTGCAAAAGGCTGAAAGTTAAACAAAAAATAGATAATCTCAAAACTCAAATATTTAATAAAAGATTTTAGGGGTGCTAATAAGGGTCTAAAAACGCCCATGATGTACATGATTATGATAAGCAAAAACAAAAATAATTATCATCGGTTCACTTATGGTCAAATACGGTATATCATAAATATATATATATTAACCTTGAAATGTGCTGTTGCTGTAGATTATCATAATAATAATTAATGGAAGTTTTTCCTTGCCCGGGGGAGGAACAGGTTAAGGGGGTGTTGTTTATTTTCATGTGAAATGTAGGCTGTTATGCCCTTTAAGACTGCAATGTGATTAAGGGCTATATACATAAAATTGACTTGACTTGATAATCAATGTAATTCACTTCATGTGAGTCTATCCACCAATTCAATAGTGTAATATTTACGTGAGTTATAAGTTTCATCTAAATCTACTCTATGCAGGAAACAATTAAATTGGCAACTGAACTCACAACACTGGTATTTGGACTGCAATCCATAATACATTTGTTGTATTGTACTGAGAATTAAAATCTCCATTTGATTCAAATACAGATTTAAATTTTAAGTGTACAAAATGTGCATGTCTTTGTTGGTTTGCATTGTTTGGTCAGTATAGGTTTCAAAAACAGAAACAGGGTTTCTTCCAATATATTTATTGTAAATATAGTTATAACTATACATACTTACACAGTCTGCTGGTCACATGCTATAAATATTTGCATAAAATACTTGTATTGTTGAACCAGTTTTTGAGCAATGTGGTCTGCTTTCTGCATTTGGTCATTGGTAAACATTTCCTTTCATGCATTTTTACAATGAGCTTCCATTACAATAAGTTGCTAACATACATAACATATAATGTATGCATTTGCCTCCAGACACAAACATACAAGCATAACACAAAAAGTAAGGAAATGTGGGTTTATAGATTTTGTTTTTATTTGTTGTAATGCTTGTTGGCAATACATCTTATACCTGATGATTTCTGTTTAAAATGGTGCCACATGTAAGGAACATGCGTTTGTGGGATGAGCAGCAGAGCTAAGTATGTGGGTTGCGCCCATGAACAATTTGCCAAATCTTTTTTCTGACAATGTCAAGAAACTTTTATTCGGCATTGCCAGGGGCGCCGCCAGGAGTTTTGGGCCCCATGACAAAAGAATTGGGCCCCCTCTGCGCAGCTGTTGTCACTACATCTCTAGGACCTAACTGTCCTATCAAGAGCTTTATATAACTCTAATTAAAGGCTTGCAACTATCTTGCTTCTTGTAGTTTAGTATTTTATACTAGCACAATATTTACTGCTGGTGATTTGTATATGTCTACTCTGCATGCAGTATGCAGTTCACTATTTGATGCAAGATTTAAATCCACCATAAAAACAATTCCTTAATGTTTCAGTGTCAATGTATTTTTATTTATTTATTTCTGTCTTCTTCCACCATGCATCTCTCATCATCACTGTAACTTTATTTCCCTTCCTTTGCTTCTACACTTCTTCTACCTGAGAGCCCTGGCTCTGTAGGATGTACACAATGCATGTGCTATATACATATATACTCTGCTATATACAGTATATGTATATTAAAAAATGCAATATACCGTTAAATGACACTAACACTACAGAACATTGACCCAAGTTACCTACAATCCTGAATCACCACGACTTGATTACACACATTAAATAAAAGTGTTTTTTTTGTGTGTGCAAGCTTCTCAAATAGTTTGACCTTCATGATGGAAATAATAAAGTCTGTATCTATAGATGTCATTCAACAGCCATAATTCAATCTAAATGAACGTATCAAACTGGATTATTTTAATATTGTCTGTAATTTACATGCAGGCTGAGGTAAACTACTCACGGTTTCCAACTGTCCAGCATCCAGTACAAACAATAGGGTTTTTATTTTTTTTTATTTCATAATGACCATTATGTGAGAAAATCAATTGTTTGAATTTCTGTAATTAATAATTAATAATTTCATAAAAACGTTTGTTATGGTAAAAAGAGCAAGAGAGACAGAGAAATCCCCACGGACTTCCTGGAATGATGCTAAATGGCATATTATTAGCACAATGTTGCTCACCTTCTTCACTGGGACAGAGAGGGGTAAAGTTATGGGGAGACTGGGGTGCTGCGGACTTGTCTGTTGTTAAGTCTGCTAAACGTTTCCCTGCACTGATTATATGTTTATAAAATGTAGGCTATCACTGTAGCTAGCTATCTTATTTCACGATGGACATTATCATTCACAGGTTAATACCAGTGATATTAACTTGTAGTGGTTCTAGGCTATAGGCTACACACCTTTCTTGGTGAAAAACATGGTTACAGATTGACACCCTTATCTTTGTCTTTCTCCTCTCTCTTTTCTCTTTCCTTCTCTGAAAACCAGACTTTGGTTTATTAGGCAAGATTTAGATTCTGGCACATCTACGGTACTGACTGAAACTAAACACGGTCACTGATAAGTGCGCTAAGGCAGGACCAAACCATTTCATGCAGATACAGGGGGGTGGTCGGTCAATATAGATGTTCACTTTTTGGTCAATTGGGATATTTAACTTTTATTGCCAAAAACAAGTAAAAACAAAGAGATTATTAATTGTATTTGAAACATATATTCAATGATGATGGTTTATATAATAAAATAAAAACATTTATTCATTTTTGCCTACTTTTTGGGGCCCCTGTCAGTCAGGGGCCCTTGGAATTGTCCTAACTTTTCCCCCCTAAACGGCGCCCCTGGGCATTGCCTCTAATTTGGTGTTGTTTGATGGATGGGATTGACGTCTGAAGAAACAAGACATATTGACACATGGCAATGTATTAATTTAACAAACATGAGTGTCAGTAGTGTATGGAAGAACAATACACAGCCTGGCACCTCCTCATCATGCTGGTCACCAACCTGGTCACACACTGCCGTGGAATGGCATACCATTCTTCAACCAGCATTTGTCGTTAGTCAGCCAATGTGGTTGTATTTGGCACTGTGGCACGAACAGCATGACCAAGCTGATCCCACAAGTGTTCACAAATGTCCTTACTTTTTGTGCAAGTCACACATATGTGAAATTGCAGTGCAAAACGGGCTTATGATTCCCAAAGATATGTTTGAACTGCTGTGACAGAGGTTGTGTTGTCTATCCACAGCTCTACCGTTGCAAAGCCATGCTGGAGCAAAGCTGTAGCCTAGCCTGTCATGTCAGCACACTATGTGGAAGAAGGGGGATGAAGCAAAACATTAAGCAATTGTGAAAAGCCTTTATAAATAGGCTGAGGAATGAACTTATTATGAATCTACGTGATATTTTCATCTAAGCACGTCATAGATATTGCATTAAGACGGAACTGTGTCAACATGTGGGAAAAAGTACATAACTTGTCCCCTTTAACAGTGGCCCATATATTTGCATCCCTTTCAATTCCATTTTATGCAACAATTTGTGAGTAAAACATTGTGAAGCAGCTTCACATCTTCACTTCATCTAAAGTTCAACACAGGTGAACTTTGACCACTAAATTCACAGTCTCAACCAACAGGGCTGTAGTTTTATTAGCGAGGCAGGATGGAATGGAGGAGACTGAGTATTGCGGTGTCTAACCATATAGTATACTGTAACTATAAAATACTGGACAGTGTTTCTAATGATAACTACAAACTGCTCATAAAACAACACCCACTCAAAAGGGAACAAATTAAGTTGATATTTATACAATGTGGGCACTGGACGGGAAAACAACAACTGCATCGTTCTGACACTAGCAAAAATTGATTGCCGATTTGCACTAGGTGTTAACATAGGGCCCCTAAAATTTGATAAATAAGGGCCTGTATCCACCAAATGCCTTTTTAGCTCTGAGAGCGCCTTTTTTCAATACAAACTTTATGTAGTTCAGCGCTACTGACCTCTGCATTTTTTAGCGCTGCATGCACTCCCGGCACTTTCAGTTGAAAACTGTTCAAGTTTTGGAACAGCGCTGAGGTCGTCAATGGGTTTATTTTGCGTAGCCTAGCAACAAACGCTGGAAAGAAGTGCTCTGAAAATTAGGTTGTGTGCGCTCTCTGCGATAAAAATACAGTTGGTGGACATGGGGGTTAACACTAAATGAAATGCGACTGACCAATGTCACGTATAAAATCAATATAAAGACAATGTAAGTACAGAATTACATCTTTATTAAATTAAATAGGAAGCTTCTTCTGAAAATACATTAGAAGAGTAGTAAATTCCAAAACATCATGGGGCTTTCAACCATTGTCAAAATAATGGTTATAAGACTATCTCAAAAAGGCTTATAGTATGCTTATATATATTACTTTTACTAGACTGAAACAAAATACAAATACAAATTTATAGAGAACATAAACTGTGCTATGGCTATTTATTGTATCTGTGCATACAAAAACAACTTCGCAATGTTCTGCATTCAATTTATATGGTAGGTCAGCAGTTCTGAATTTGTAATTCAATATAGGGCGATATATCCAATATATCTCGGTATATGAAATTCTATATCACTTTAAATTTTTAAATGAAATTTAAATTCATAATTCAGTAAGAAAAACTGTAATTTCTCCCTAAATGTAAAAACCACATAATGCCAGCCCTTTCATATATTGTGCAGTAGTAACACAGTAATTAAATATGAACTTAACATGGAGAAGACAAAACAAAAAAGAGAAATTTACACAATTAGATAACCTGACTCAAATATGGTAATGTCAACAACTGAAGCAGGGTTTGCATTTGAACAACAATATGGATAAGTATGTATTAATTTGTCCGTCTCAGTATGTGAAGAGCATCTTACTCAACTTTGCTGTAGTCACCCGTATGACCCAGCACTTTCCTTCTTTGTCGCATCATATGGAAGTAAAGCTGGGGAAAGACTGGGAGGGAATGGGGGGGGGGAAGGGGGGAAAAGGAAGAATTTTTATAATTTTTTTAAAACATTTTTATCTAAAAGTAAAATCTACATTCCTCAAATGTGTTACTGTATAGTGCCCCCAATTTCCTAACTGTGAACACTCCTGTCCTCTCCTCCACCAAGGCAAGGAGGAGAGGAATGCATGGCAATCATTATTCAGATGTGTGAAGGGTATGCACAGTTAAACCGTGACAGTTTACATCAATAAATGTGGTATGGTACAGTACATCTCCCAGGATAAAGTACACAGTTTGCTTGGTTCAGTTCAATATAGCCTTATTTGTAACTGTCAATAAATAAAGAAAAGCGCCAGTAATTGGGACAAAGTTGAAATATCAAGTGTACATGCACTGCTAAACACGTGAAGCAAAAAGCAATCATGACAGAGGAGTAACATCTGTTAACTTGCACACGTCGTAGATCATGCATTTTTAGAGCTTTTTTGCCTTGGTTTTCATACTGCTCGTGGATCGCTGGTGGATTTCCACTCTATTGTGCTTCCCTTTCCATCAATCCATCCATCTTCTCCCAGTTATCCGGAGTCAGGTCGCGGGGGCAGCAGCTCCAGCAAGGCACCCCAAACTTCCCTTTCCGAGCCACATTAGTAAGCTCTTACTGGGGGATCGCGACACGTTCCCAGGCCAGGTGTGGACATATGATCTCTCTACCTAGTCCTGGGTCTTCTCCGTGGCCTCCTCCCAGCTGAACGTGCCTGGAACACCTCCCAAGGGAGGCGCCACCTGAACTGGTTCCTTTCGGGGAAAAGGAGCAACTCCGAGATCCTCACAGATAGCCAAGCTTCTCACCCTATCTCTAAGTGAGACGCAGCCACCCTCCTGAGGAAACAGACTTCGGCCGCTTGTACCTGACCTTGTTCTTTCGGTCATGACCCACCCTTCATGCCCATAGGTGAGGGTAGTAAATGAAACGAAAACTGCCCGCTAGATAGAGCTTTGCCTACTGGCTCAGCTTCCTTTTTGTCACAACGGTGCGGTAAACTGATACCGATCCCAATTTTCTGGACAATCTCCCGCTCCAATGTCCCCTTACTCGCGAACACGACCCTGCCGTACTTTAATTCCTTCACTTGAGGTAAGGACTCATTCCCTACCCAGAGTAGGCACTCTATCAGTTTCCTGCTGAGAACCATGGCCTCAGATTTTGCGGTGCTAATCCTCATTCAGTAGCTTCACACTCATCTGCGAACCAATCCAGTGAGTGCTGAAGGTCACAGACCGATGATGCCATTAGGACCACATCATCTGCAAAAAGTAGTGATCCTAGACTACGCCTCAATATTCCGTGCATGAAAATAACAAACAGGAATGGTGATAAAGCCTAGCCCTGACGAGACAAACCCCCACCTGAAATGAGTCCGACTCACTATTAAGAATCCGTACACAGCTCTCGCTTTGGGCATACAGGGATTATAATGCCCTACAAAGGGATCCCCTAAACACATGCTCCCGCAGCACCTCCCACAGTATCTCCCGGCGGTCCCGGTCATACGCCTTCCCCAGATCCAACACAGGTACATGTAAAACACATGTAGACCGGAAGGGCATACTCCCAGGCCCCCTCCAGGATCCTTGCGAGAGTAAAGAACTGGTCCGTTGTTCCACAACCAGGACGGAATCGGCATTGTTGTTCCTCAATCTGAGGTTCCACAATCGGCCGAACCCTCCTCTCCAACACCTTGGAGTAGACTTTACCAGGAAAGCTAGTGTGATACCCCTGTAATTGGCACACACTCTCTGGTCCCCCATTTTGAAGAGGTGAACCACCACCCAGTCTGCCAATCCTTTGGCACTGTCCCCGACTTCCATGTAATGTAGAGGCATGTCATCCAAGACATCCCCTCCACATCCAGAGATTTTAGCATTTCCGGACGGATCTCATCAAAGTTCCTCAAAGTGTTCCATCCACCACCCAATTACCTCCTCAGTTGAGGTCAACAGTGTGCCATCCTTACTGTACACAGCTTGGATTGTTTCGGTTTTCCAGACGGTTTTGCATAAACACATTGGTGCTGACCGAAAGTCTTTCTTCATGGCTTCTCTGAACTTCTCCTACACCCGCTTCTTTGATTCTGCTACAGCAGATGCTGCAGCCCTTCGGGCCAGTCGGTACCTTGCAACCGCCTCAGGAGACTTCCGGGACAACAGATCCTGAAAGGCCTCCTTCTTCTCTGACCACCGGTGTCCACCCTGATGTTCGAGATTTACCGCCCCTTAAGGCACCTATGACCTTGAGACCACAGCTCTCCACTGCATCTTCAGAAATAGATGCTGTGACCATTGTCCACTCAATTTTCAATTCAATGTCCCCAACCTCCACAGTGATGACAGAGAAGCTCCGCCGGAGGTGTGAGTTGACGATCTAATGGACAGGGGCCTCCTACAGATGTTCCTTGTTCACCCGCAATGCTCATTAGATCAGAGAGGCCATTCCACCCAATCACTCCTCTTCAGGTATCTCCATCATTGTCCATGTGCGCGTTAAAGTCTCCCAGTAGAACTATGGAGTACCCTACTGGAGCCCCATACAGGACTCCATTCAAGATCTCTAGGAAGGCCGAATACTCCGAACTGTTGTTCGGTGCATATGCACTGACAACAGTCAGCGTTTTCCCCCCCACCACCCGTAGGCGCAGAGAGGCGACCTAACCCTCTCTAGGTAAACTCCAACATAGCGGCGCTCAGCCGGGGACTGTGAGAATCCTCACACTCTGGGCAACTCCAGAGTAGAATAAAGTCCATCCCCTATCCAGTACGGTTCCAGAACCAAATACTGTGTGTAGAGGTAAGCCCCACCAGATCTAAATGGTAGCGCTCCACTTCCCGCATAAGTCCACATCCCCAGATCCAGCTTCTGCCGCCCGGGTTTGGTCTGTCGAGGCCCCTGACTTTCACTGCCACCCATGTGACAGCGCACCCAACCCTACGGTTCCACCCACGAGTGGTGGGCCCATAGGATGGAGCCCGGCTGGGCTCCATGGCAAACCCAGCCATTAGGCGCTCGCCGATGAGCCCTTCCTCTGAGCCTGGCTCCAGACGGGGGCCCCAGGCTTCCTCCGGACAGGGTAACTCCTTCTCTTTTTTGTTCATGGGGGTCTTCTGAACCACTAACTAACACCATCCCCACCGGCAAACATGGAGGTGTAAACATTATGCTTTGGGGGTGTTTTTCTGCTAAGGTAAGGAGACACTACAACTTCACCGCATCAAAGGAATGGACCATTAAATCTTGGGTGAGAACCTTCTTCCTGGGTCATGGATGGGTATTCCAGCATGACAATGACCCAAAACACATAGCCAAGGCAACAAAGGAGTGGCTCAAGAAGAAGCACATTAAGGTTCTGGAATGGCCTAGCCAGTCTCCAGACCTTAATCCCACAGAAAATCTGTGGAGGGAGCCGAATGTTCGAGTTTCCAAACATCAGCCTCGAAACATTAATGACTAATCCAGTACGGTTCTGAAAGATCTGCAAAGAGGAGTGGGACAAAATGCCTCCTGGGATGTGTTTTGCTACCAAGTACTAAGTCATGTTTTGCAGAGGGGTCAAAATACTTATTTCACTTATTAAGATGCAAATCAATTTAAAACAATTTTAACATGCATTTTTCTGGATATTTGTTGTTGTTATTCTGTCTCTCATTGTTCAAATAAACATACCATTAAAAGTATAGACTGATAATTTCTTTTTCAGTGGGAAAACATACAAAATCAGCAGGGGATCAAATAAACACATTTTTTTCCTCACTGTACAGACAATTGTCGGCATTAAAAACAAAGCACATTACCTTTTATGTTATTTGTTGTGTATTTCTGTGTCATGTGCATATAATGCTTGAAAAATGTGATGGGGTAGGGGAAAATATCTCAGCAGTGTACAAACTCTCATTGATTTGCCTACAACAATCTTTATTGATAAATCCTAGCAACTTCCTGATGGAATATGTAACACTATCCTAACTGATAGCCTTCCAAGTCTAAGCACTTACTAATAAAGCCAAAGAGAAATCCATTATGAATATCCCCGCCCCCAACCAAATTACTTACTGAATCGAACCAAAGTCCTTTAATGTGATTAAACCAAATTATTACAATAACAGAGTTATTGAGGTTTTGTTAACTGTGAAATCCATAGCTACAGTTACTGTGATGGTGATTCCAACTATAGGGATCATTCCTCATACAGATTAAAATGTTCCTTCAAACAATTACTACAGTCACTTACGTGGTATATAGGAGATCATAGTGAGAATGAGGAAGGTGTGGTATTCAAAGGAGAAGTTGTACTTGTTGGGAAGAGTAATAGAGTAAAGACCAGTCTTCTGTACATATGGCAGCGCTGCATATATGGTGAGAAGCTCTCCAGTCACTCCCATAGGATATAGCACAATGAATAAGGTGTACCTAAAGCATGGGGATTATTAGTATGGGATAGAATGGTGTGTGTGAGACAATGACAAGAAATAAATAATATACATGAATAATAATAATAATATTCATGGTGCTGTCCCTCGTTAATTCTGATACTGGTGTATCATTCAATGATGTGAGCTATGAATATACAAGTCAAAATATACATTTTCTGTTATTTCAGAAATGATTGCACAAAATTACATTCAATAATCTATTTATTTGCTTGGACATTGAGGGTGTTGTCACATTTGGTCCCTTTCAGCCCTCAAAGTGAAACTGAGCGATTAATTAGTCAGCATTTTCTTTGCATATGTGAACACACAGACCCCTCTGAAGCTAACTCTGTTGCTTCAAACCCACATTGCGGTTCCCTTAACATGTGCATTGTGAACAAAAAGTGCTCCAGGTACGCATCGCCGTTTAATTTATTGTAGCTCATGCCAGTCCTTAGACAATGTCTAGTCATTCGTTAAGCCTATAATGCACTGATTGACCTACGGGTGACTAGAATCAGCAGTTTTTTGCCTTGACCAGCTGTTATCTGTATTCTGTCTGTCCAGCTGAAACATTTGCGTTCATATTTACACAGATGTGGCATGCATGGCTACGTCAATATATTTAAAAATAAAACTCAGCAAATATATTTGCACGGCCTACTACTGTTCATCCTACTTATAAGGGCTACTTATAAGTAGACTTATTTTTAACCAATCCATACAGTCCTGTTAAATTGACGCTGCCTTGTATTTGTACAGTGATAAAACAAAAGCCTGTTCCACTCATTGTTCCTGGTAAATTACCTGCATGACCGTGCAGGCACATTAGTCATTTTCTCTATTCACAGCTCCATACAGGTACATTTACATCTTGTACCTGTTCACAAATGCCCTGGTAATACCGGCACAGTCCAGCAGATGGCGGTAGCTAATGCAACCTTTATCAATGCTGCCAAGCATGTAAACAAATAGCTTACTTTTGTGTTTGCTTCACGCAATTTGGTTTTCTACATAAAATAAATGCAGCATATAATTTACATCCTATGTATCTTGGTGTCAGCCTTTTAGGCCAGGCTATTTATAGCCTACATTTGTACGGAAGCCCTGCATTAATTTGCTATGCGACAAAAAGAGATTGCTGTTAGTATTTTATTATTGTCTTGAGAACCAGGACAACTATAACTAAAGAAGTACTTGTCCCTGCCATATTGGTATTTTCCCTGTAATGTTACTAGGTCACAAAGTGGAAAATTGAAGTTTTCCTACCTTGCCCATTTGATGAGATAGGGGAGATGATTTAGAAGACTGAAGGTGTAAAATGAGTAGCGGATGATCTCTGTTATGGTCCAAGCTGTTACAAACAACAGAACACTGTCCTCACTCTGCACCTTAAGTGTAAAACACAGGAAAACGGGCTAATACCATTCCACGGTAACTCTTCTCTAAAGCTAGTTGAAGGCCATAACATAGCTGAAGCATGGTCACACTTCAGGCAAAGAAACCACACTGTCCTAAAGTTATATAGGATGAGTAAAATTGCATACTGTGCTATGAATAAAACTCATATTCTCACAATTAATAATTTTCATGCATCTCCACAAATACACATGCTCACAAACTCACACAAAATATTTGTGAGACATTACTATGGGCGCCTATTTGTGCCACTCAATCAATTAATCAGTTAATAATTCAATCAACAAATCAAAAATGAAAAAATGAATAAATACATGTATTAAATAGACAAATTAACAATTTGGTAATCAAAAAGTGATTACAAAATGTAATGGACAGACAATAAGTAAGTCATCAATTAATAAAACAATAACAAATAAAAATGTTTTCCTAATATTACAATGAAGCAATTAATAATAATAATAATAATAATAATAATAAAAATAAATATAGCCGCAAGCGGCGATCATCGGGGTCCAAGCAGAACAGCAGCAGTGGCCTCAACTTTTCTGTCGAAGCGGTTCAGCGTCCTCAGTAAGAGAAATAAGAGGTGGAATTATACCAATGTTAAACACACTGGAATGGACCACACATTGCGAACTTTGTAGAGCAACATTTTTTCCCAGATACAATAATATCTAAAACTGACAATTTCAATATTTTTTGGAACTGTAAAGGCCGCTTCAGACCTCATGGGGTGCATCCGAACATCTTGGGATGCCGGCTACTTGGTGCTAACCTACGTCACGCTCTTGGAACACCATTTCCAAACAAGATAAGCAAAGAGGACAGCACCCATAGGCAGAGTATCCATCTTTCCTCTCCTGATGCTCTATCTGAAAACATTCAATGCTTTCAGAAGTTGTCCTCGTCCAAGATTTAGCATTGTCTGACAATTTCTGTGCCTTTTTTGAATCACTTATCACCCGATTGTTCCAGTAAACTGTTCCAGATTAGAAAAGGTACATTAAAGAGAGCACCAATGCATAGTTTATGGAAGCCATAGCTATCCTTCCAACAATGAGTGTTGATTCAGTTGAGTCAGTTGATATACTCCTGCATAATTTGAATGCCAAAATATTGAATGTCATGGATCAGGTGGCACCGAAGGTAAAGACAACCATGAGCAAATAGAAAACACCATGGAGAAATACCATTATGGTAAGTGCGCTGAAAAGAGATTGTAGGAAAGCGGAACATAAGTGGAGAAAAACTAGACTTCAAATTCATTATGACATCTATAAACA
>JAODOY010000194.1:0-13965 GCA_025399855.1 Forbesichthys papilliferus | reverse complement strand
CACATTTTATGACCAATTCATGCAAAACTCCATGTAATCCCAAGGGGTTCACATACTTTTTCTTGCAACTGTATATGTGTGTGTATATATGTGTGTGTGTATATATAAACGTGTGTTTGTGTGTCTGTGTGTGTAACCCTAAACAAGACAACTAGCTACATTAGCTAAAGTACGTGAAAGGCTAACTATGTATTATATTTCCATACAATGTATTGTATAGCATTTTGAGAGAGCATGTGTATAGCATATGTATTTACTCTTTATGCTGTATACTAATGATAAATATGTTTTCTGTGTCCTGCAGTCAGAGATTGGTTTTGGAAAACTGGAGACGTACATTAAACTGGATAAACTGGGAGAGGTATGGTGCTTACTTTATTACTAAATTGTTTATTTCAATATTTGAGCTAAACTAAGCATCTTCTTGATTTTGAAAAACTTTGTCACAAAGTCTGGCTGACCATTTAATGTGCAATATTCTGTTTTAATTTCTTTCACCAATGTTGTGTAACTAATGACAGAATCAACTATCTCTAATGTATCTGTTTATACAGGGGACATATGCTACGGTTTATAAAGGACGCAGCAAACTAACCGACAACCTTGTGGCTTTGAAGGAGATTAGACTGGAGCATGAAGAGGGTGCCCCCTGTACTGCTATCAGAGAAGGTAACTAGCTATCGCTAAGGCTGCTAACCCTAACTAGCGCTAACTAGCTCTAACTAGCTATTGCTAAGGCTGTAAACCCTAACTAGCTCTAACTAGCTATTGCTAGGGCTGCTAACCCTAACTAGCTAACTAGCTCTAACTAGCCATCGCTAGGGCTGCTTACCCTAACTAGCTCTAACTAGCTAACTAGCTCTAACTAGCTATTGCTAAGGCTGTTAACCCTAACCCTGTTATCCCTAACCCTGTTAACCCTAATACTAGGGCTGTTAACCCTAACCCTGTTAACCCTAACCCTAATACTAGGGCTGTCAACCCTAACCCTATTGCTTGAGCTGTTAACCCTGTTAACCCTAACCTTGTTAACCCTGTTAACCCTAACCCTATTAATAGGTCTGGTAACCCTAACCCTATTAAAAAGACTGTTAACCTAACCCTAGGGCTGGTAACCGTAACCCTGTCAACCCTTACCCTATTGCTATGGCTGTCAACTGTAACCCTATTACTAGGGCTGTCAAGCGGTTAAAACGATGTATCCAATTAGTGACATGCTTTGTGATTAAACTAATCTAATTAACATAATTGCAATAATTAATATGTGCCCAGACGTCAAGGCACAACTGCACTGACATCTTGACCTTCTAACTCTACAGAGTGGCACTATGTTATATAGTTAGCGTTATACAGTCTATAGGCATACTCTATATATTATAGCCTTATACTGAATATAATATACTCTCACCTCCAATGAATATCGTTGCTCATCATACCTAGGGTTTAATATTGTAGGTCTACATAGGGTTAGGGTTAGGGTTAGTTAGTTACAAAAGTTGTGTCCACCCTCTTGGGATAGTTTAACACTGACAACCATAGTTTTGTCCAAATGGAGATTGGTAGGCCTAATGGAAGTATTGTTTGGTTAGACGAGGAGTGGCGCCTGAGAAGAGCATGAAGGCTAATTTATTAAATTATTTTTGTATTTAATTAGTAATGGACATTGTGTGTGTGTGTGTGTGTGTGTGTGCGCCAGTTTCTCTGTTGAAGGATCTGAAACATGCCAACATCGTAACACTACATGACATCATACACACACAGAAGTCTCTCACACTGGTCTTTGAATATCTGGTGAGTCTGTCTCTCTCCCACACACACACTGTAATGTTGTTTTGCTTATATTGTAATACTGACACCTATCACATGTGTGTGTGTGTGTGTGTGTGTGTGTGTGTGTGTGTGTGTGTGTGTCAGGACAAAGACCTGAAACAATATCTAGATGACTGTGGAAACACCATCCATGTTCACAACGTCAAGGTAAATATGTCTTACACTGTAATAGGATGTATATCACGATATATACACAATATATACACACTAGGGTTAGGGTTAGGCTGGGAATCGAATACAATTTCTTTACAAATTATTCTCTCAAAATTGCTGTGTTTAGTCTTGATTTATCGCATTTTTATTTATTTTTTGTTGCTTTTAGTTCTTTTACAAACAGGACAATATAGAACAATATATAAATAGAGGAAGCGAGGGAGAGAGAGATATCAGGGAAATTACCTCAGGCCAGATTGGAACCCAGACCCATATGGTCACAGAGCTGCCACTTGTGCCTTAAAATAGTAGTAGTTATTAGTGCTGCTATTTAATGTTTCAAATATCATATAGCCACTTTTTCAATCACCAACAATGTGGAACATAGAGGAAAACCCTCTAGCTCCATTTTAAAGGGTTAGGGTTAGGGTGGGAAGAGAGACACACCGAGTTAGGGTGGGAAGAGAGACATTTACATTTACGGCATTTGGCAGACGCTTTTATCCAAAGCGACTTACATGTAGTACATTTGTCAGTAGTTGGACAGGTCGTATACCAGCAATTATAAGCAAACAATATTTTAAATAGAACAGAATAAAGCATAATGTCATTATATCTATTACCACATAGTCAAACAGGTAATGGCCTAGCTAATAAAGTGATATATATATATATATATATATATATATACTGTAAAAAAAAAAATATATATATTGTTTGTTTTTTTTGTGTTTTTTTTTTGTTTTGTCAGATAACAGCATGAGGACTTCTTTAGGAGTGCTAGGAAGTGGTGAGGTCACTTGTCAAGGTACCAAGGTGGAAGGCGAGCTGCAGCATTTTGAACTCGCTGCAAGTGTCTTGTAGAGCACGTGGGTAGTCTGGTTAGCAGCTAGTTGCAGTAATCTAAGCGGGAGATCAATAGGGTTTGGACCAGGAGTTGTGCCGCTTCCCTTGTGAGGAACAGCCTAATTCTTCTGATGTTGTAAAGTGAGAATCTGCAGGCGCGAGCTGTGGCGGTAATGTTTGCTGCGCACGATAGTTGGTTGTCTAAGATGACTCCGAGACTCTTTACGGTAGGGGATGAGGATACCACGGTGTTCTTTAGGGTGATGTACAGGTCCACTTGAGGACTGTCCTTTGCCGGGAGGTGGAGTAGTTTGGTTTTGTCGAGGTTGAGTTTGAGGTAATGTGTAGACATCCAGGCTCTGAAGCAAACAACATCAGTTAGGGGTAATCCAGGGGCAATCCAATATCCAGTTCACTTTTTCTTTCACTGTCGCCACCACTCACACACCAGGGTTTAGAGTGGAGAGAATAGCCCACTGACCTCCCTACTTGCTCTCTCCTGAAGGTCTGGTGTCCTCAGCCTTTTATCCTTGCTTCCAGAGTTCACTTGAATGGTTGATCGCTCACACCTGTGGCTTCTCCACTGTGTGAGGTATTTGGCCAATATGTAGTGCCCTTGACACACAGTGCCCCCTGTTGGCCCCCTGTTGGCCCTGTGTGGCGGCCGGGACGCTACAATACAAACAGTACAAATTGTACATTCCACCGCTGTTTAGTCCAAAGAGCATCAGGAAACATTTGAAATGTGAACTTCTAAAACTCCACCCACTGTGCTTTTTCATCATTCCAGTCTCTTTGTTAGTTGGCTCAGTCAGTGTCACTAACCCTATTAAATTATTACTATTACTATTATTACTATTAAGTTATTACTAACACAATAAATTATTACTATTACTATTAAGTTATTACTTACCCTATTACATTATTACTATTACTATTATTACTATTACTATTAAGTTATTACTAACACTATTAAATTATTACTATTACTATTAAGTTAATACTAACCCTATTACATTATTACTATTACTATTATTACTATTAATTTATTACTAACCCTATAACATTATTACTATTACTATTATTACTATTAAGTTATTACTAACCCTATTACATTATTATTATTAATACTATTAAGTTATTACTAACCCTATTACATTATTATTATTAATACTATTAAGTTATTACTAACCCTATTAAAGTATATTTTGTGTCCCACAGCTCTTTCTGTTCCAACTCCTTCGAGGCCTGAGCTACTGTCACTGCCGGAAAGTTCTCCATCGCGACTTGAAACCTCAAAACCTCCTCATTAATGACAAGGGAGAACTTAAACTGGCCGACTTTGGTGAGTAAAATTGTTATCTACCAGTAGTGAAGTGCGACCCTTGACACTGGGCATTCAGTGTCACCACATCAAGACTAAATGATATATGCAATCAGAACCGGTGAGATTGAAACGGTTGCCTACGTGTAAGCATTGACTGCTAAAGTAACGTCATCGGACGACGCACCTTCCCAGTCGCACTTTATTCCCAGTGTGCGGCTGCCTCCATCACTGTTTGCCCAGCTCCTCAACACACAGCCTGGTCTACATATTTGCCTAACGTACAAAATATTGTAATGCTAATGTGTTATCAAAAAGCTAGATCTTAAGCTTAGTTTCCACAAACACGCAAAACAAACTCGCTGGTTTCTTCAACATCCAACAAACAATCTCACCAAACTATTAACTAACAACATTTAAGAAACGGTAGTCTCACGTGGGTGGTCTCACCTAAATAAGAACGAAACGTTAATCCGTGCAAGCTTCTGGGTCTCCAACACCGGGCTCCGGACCTGTCTCTCCTGTGATGGCCTTAAGCTTAACCGTATCCTCATCGATAACATTAAAGCTTGACAGATGTTGTTCAAAAAAACTTGGCAATTTCAGAAACAATTTCATATCCTTCTCTAGTTTGCCACATAATAATAATAATAATAATAATAATCTTTATATAGAACGTTTCATACACAATTGCAGTTCAAAGTGCTTTACAGTGAGGGAATACTGTACACTAGTTGTGCTTCCCATAAACAAATACAGAAATAAACATTAAAAATAGTTGAATGAATAAGATTAAAAAAGAAAAGAAAAATGTAAAGCAGGTGCATGAATTAATACAATAAAGATACATAACATTATACTGAAATGACATATGTTAATAAAAATGGTTAAAGGAAGGAACATCTCAAAGAAGACAGCAGTGTGCAAACTATTAGCTTAACGTTGCCATGGGAACAAAACTCCTAGTTTGAAGAGGTCCATCAATGTCAGTTATCCCGGTGCTCTAAAATGTATAAAATGTAAAAGCCATCTCCCACTCCATAATAATGCTACCCGGTACAACTATTAAGATAGCCTAGCTGTTGTAGGCTTCTAGCCTTAATGGTGTTCTTTGAAGAAAATAATTTCTCTAAATTAAATCAGTGTCAGGTCCTCTTCATGTGATATTTACATTTCACATTATTTCATTTCATTTTAAAATATTTAGTAAGTTATAATTTAGTCCAATTTAGTCCAGTATGGTAGCCTACAACAATTTATTTTGCAGTAAGCTCATCCTGCTAGTCACAATCAAGCCACAACATAGCAGCATAACTCACCATTGGGGTCTTCTGAGTTAGTCAAATGATGTTCGAATCATTGCCGAACGCCAAATCCCCCCCCCCCCCCCCCAAATCCAATATAAAAATATGATTGGCTATTGAATCAAACACGCCTACATTCACTTGACTGTGGAAGATACTGGCATGGGGCAATCTATTTGCTCATTGATGGGCCCACACCATGCCACAGTCAGTCAGTCAGAAGTTCAGACTATTCTGCCTAGCAACTAAACTATCACAAGCTACTATCACAAGTATGTGATTGGTTCATTTTCCCCCGTTTGCTTTTGTGTAATGTAGAGTGTAAAACACTCAAAGAGTCAGAGAACAGTTTGCTGTTTACTAATGTTACACTGTAACTCAATCAAAATGATTTTATTGTTTAGTTTATAATTCAATAAAATATATATTATGTTGGGCTTTCACTGAATACCTTGATGGCCTGACGGTTCCCCTGTGTTATCTACAGTAAATACATTTGGCTGTATTAGCTGATCAGGATTTCACTCACAGGAAGCAAGGCATTTTACCACTGTCTTTAAATGAGACAAATGGAGATATGGTTGTGGAATAAATAAAGTTTTAGACCAGCATAACAGAGGAACCCAAGTGAATTCAGTCAGGCTAATGAAGTGAGCTGCTGTCCTCTGGCCCTGGTCTGATTTAGGGTTAACCCCAGCCACTTTCCATAACCTGTCCCCTGGTCTGGGTTAAGGCTAACCCCAGCCACTTTCCCTAACCTGTGCCCAGGTCTGGGTTAAGGTTAACCCCAGCCACTTTCCCTAACCTGTGCCCAGGTCTGGCCAGAGCCAAGTCCATCCCAACCAAGACGTATTCTAACGAGGTGGTGACGCTGTGGTACCGCCCCCCAGACATCCTACTGGGCAGCACGGACTACTCCACACAGATAGACATGTGGTGAGTTAGCATGCTAATGCTAAAATGTTCTAACTCTAACGCCACTCCTCACAGATAGACATGTGGTGAGTTAGCATGCTAATACATTCTTCACACGACATGATGTGAACACGGGGGTGCTGAAGTCAACAACAATTTAAATATTTATACATTTACAGCATTTGAGAGATGCTTTTATCCAAAGCGATTTACATGTAGTACATTTGTCAATAGTTGGACTGGTCATACACCAGCAATGGACCTTTCACCATAAGTGAGTTAGCTGCGCCCATAGGCGGGTTTGTCAGACAGCTGACAGGCATGGCTCTCAGCTGATCATAACATCATATGCGACTTTGATAACATCCATACAGCAAACATTGTGTCATGAACAGTCTTTTTTTTTGTGATCACCATCATCTTTGACATT
Source organism: Forbesichthys papilliferus (assembly GCA_025399855.1). NCBI lineage: Eukaryota > Metazoa > Chordata > Actinopteri > Percopsiformes > Amblyopsidae > Forbesichthys > Forbesichthys papilliferus. The sequence goes on along the minus strand of JAODOY010000194.1, from coordinate 7,163 downwards.
ACACAGGCCCATAATTAGGTCTACAATATTATGCCAATAGCCTTGTAACAAGGTTCTTATGAACCAACTGGTTGCGCCAACACCAAAGGAGAGTCAGAAGCAGATTAACAATTAAAATACAATATTTATTAGAACCACCCTAATGAGGCAGATGAAGGTTGGAGTTAGCAGCTCACCATTAAGGCTAGAACACCCCAAAAAGGCAGTGGATTAAGAACTACCAGCACACATAAGGCACACAGCAATTACAAAGATAAACTACACATCAACTCAACACTGCAAACAACCAAAGTCCTGATGGACAGTCTACTGAACCCCAGCTGTAGCCAGCGAACACTGGGGTAATTTAAAAATACAATCATGTATATAAAACTACTTTATTAAAACCAAAGCCATTGCACCCACTAGCCACTGGCTGCAGCTCCCAAGGAAGATAGATAGCATGCAGAGTCGCAGGCAGGTCAACTGTTCTGCCGGGGACTAAAAGAAAAGAATAGGAATTAAATAAACCAAACACTACTAACCAACTGTAACCTAAACCAATACATCATATACCAACAGACTCAAGGCTAACATATCTACTCTTTGAGGACAGAACACAACTTTACTTACAAACCAGTTAACATAACATAAAAGATGCAACTGCACACCTTACCCCATACCATACACAACCAGGGAACCTTCCTTGAGCCTTAATTGGCATCCATTTTCTAGGCAGCTCTTCTTTACCTCTATAAGTCAGTGAAGCACTTAAGCTTCCCCCACTGTACTGGAGCAGCAACGTGCTACACATTCCATATGTTACATCCTACCTGAACGATTGCCTCCCGCTTTGTGATTTTAGCACATTGAACAATAAACGTGCAGTTTCAATTGATAGTAGCCTATAGTGACAGCATGTGCAGTTTGTAATATCAATGTCAATAAATCAATCCAGCAATGATCAATGCTCACCGGCAGGGTGAGTCTGCGGCCACAAATACGTGAATCAAAAACTGCGCAGGCAATTGACAATTGCCTTCTGATGCGAAATACATAATAAAATGATACTCTGACCATTCCATCCTGCCTCACTAAGAAAACTAGCCACCTGCAGTCAGCTGTGGGGTCAACCAGACACACATCTTTTCTTTTGGTTGAGGCTGTGTATTTAGATCAAAGTTCATTATGCAACGAAATTATGCAAAATTGCTTCGCCAGAGGGAGTAAATAATTTATTTGCACCTTCACTTTTATAATGGAAGTGAATGGGAGGCAAATATTAATGCATGTGTTTGCAGCCTGATTGAAAGGCTATACTTGCATTCACCAAAGCAAGTTCACACAGGCTTGAAGTGAAAGAGCGTATGGTGCATTGTTCTTCCTCTAACTCTGGGCTATGCTAACCGTTTTGTATGCTAACCGTTCTTGGAACACCACTCCATGTTAAACTCACGGTTTAAAATGGCAGCGTCAGCAAGGCCTGTGTCTTACTTCCAGTTTCTCGTCAAAATTGCCGGTTTCAAACCGTCATCTGCTTGAATGAGTAACATAAGCATATTAAATGGACTTCTGGTTCTTGTTAGAACTTCACTTCAGTTTCAGTTGTTACTCTCATGAGCACAGAGAAAACAAATTAGATGTTTGTCCTGGGAATACCTCAACATTGATCTGTATTTTAATCTAGTAGATAAATAAAATGCTAGAAAACAAATTTTAATTTATTATGGTGCGAGTTAAATGACACCTGTGTCTCCTTTTGTACCAATGTAAAAACAATTTCCATGTTGCACAATATCACGCTTTGCAACTAGTAAGATTGATATTCATCTGTTTTTTTATTTGTGTAGTTTCTGTTCTATAGTTAATAATCAACTCAGATGTTTAAGGATGCCTTATAATTCCGATTGGTGTAATAATATTACATATTGGTTTTATAGGGGAGTTGGATGTATATTCTATGAGATGACCACTGGCAGACCATTGTTTCCTGGATCTACTGTTGAGGAAGAGTTGCACTTTATCTTCAAATTGCTTGGTAAGAAATAATTAATATACTGAACATACTGATACATATTACGCAGTAAGTAGCAATGTACAGTGCCCAAACACATACAGTATGTCCTTAATTATATAGAGGCATAGGCTAAGCAATGTCAAAATGTACAGGGGATATAAAAAGTACACACCCCTGCCAGGTTTTTTCCACCTTTAATGTGAACAATTCAATTGAAAAACAAACTGAAATCTTCGAGGGGGAAAATTTTAAAATAAAAACCTCACAATAAACTGGTTGCATAAGTGTGCACACCCTCTTATAACTGCTGTGTTCAGAAATAACCAATCAATAACCAATTCAAACTCATGTTAAATAGAAGTCTTTACACACCTGCTATCATTTAAAGTAACTGATTAATCACAAATAAAGTTAAGCTGTTCTAGTAGGATTTTCCTGAAATTTTCTTAGTTGCATCTCAGAGCAAAAGCCATGGTCCGCAGAGAGCTTCCAAAGCATCAGGGGGATCTCATGTTTGACAGATATCAGTCAGGAGAAGGGTACAAAATAATTTCCAAAGCATTAGATATACCACGGAACACAATGACGACAGTCATTATCAAGTGGAGAAAATATGGCACAACAGAGACATTACCAAGAACTGGACGTTCCTCCAAAATTGATAAACAGATGAGAAGAAAACTGGCCAGGGAGGCTTCAAAGAGACCTACAGCAGCAAAGCATCAAGCTTTGGGGCTGTTTTTCTTCTGCTGGAACAAGGGCCTTAGTCAGGGTGGAGGGAATTATGAACAGTTCTAAATACCAGTTTTTGCACAAAACCTTCGGGGGTCCGTTATAAAGATAAAGAAGAAAAGATGTACCATGCTAATAGACTCCTACCCAAAAAGACTGATTGCTGTAATAAAATCAAAAGGTGCTTTAACAAAGTATTAATTTAAGGGTGTGCACATTTACGCAACCAGGTTAGGGGTGTGTAGACCTTTTATAGCAACTGTATATGCATGCTTTTGTAACTGCTTTAAAACCACTGGATGCTGTTTAAGTGCACTCACGTTTATCACGGGGGATAATTCCAAATCTCATCACTATATTCTATACCAACCTGTGGGTGGGGCCCCTCTAACCCTAACCCTAACCCTAACCCTAACCCTAACCTGTGGGTGGGCCCCTCTATCTGTGAGGCAAGAATAGAATGCTCTGTTTATTTATAAAGCACTTCTCTTAACCCCCCATTTATATAATTAATTTCCACTTAACACCATTATACTCTACCAGATTACAGACTTTACATTAGAGACACCTGTAGTCCACACAGATTTAGGAATATTGCAGCATTTTTATGGAACTGCAGATCCACCTCTAACTGGACCCTCTGGTGCCCCTTTCCCATTTTAACATCATGGAGGATCAATATGAAGTTTTTTGTGTTTGCGAAAGTCTGTCTTTGATTTGAATGTTTTAAGAAAAAACTACATTGCAACGATTTTCACTCATGTGTCTGTGGGAGCGACTGCTTGTCAACAGAAATCGCCAGGTATTGTAGCCGCTGGACCAACCGTTGATAGCAACTGAAACCCGACACTATCAACTTTTTATAGCGATTAAAATGTTTAATCGGCAGCAAGGTCATAGAAATCGCTAACATTTCCACCATTCAGAATCTATGTAAAGGCTATCAGGCTTTCCTGCAGAATGATATCAATATGAAAAATACAAAAACCTAATAACAGTTGGAACATTTATTTTTCCAGCAGCTCATGTAAACTGTTACTGTTTGCATTTCAACATCGTAGATACATACTGAATTAAAGACAGTGAGTGAATACTAGGCTCAATGTCGGCAGAGCTACGTAGCTCTCTTTTAACTTAAAAGCCACTGCACCGATGTCTGACATTACTGCAGCGTTGGTTGATCAAGGTAGAGGCTTACGTTAACTGTTATCCTCCAGATCATGGCAAATGGTTTGTCTTATGTTATTCTTTTAGCCTACTTTTGCATTAACAAAAGGCATAGGCTACATTTAATAACAGGCTACTAGATGGTGGTGTCAGTGTTGTGGTTCGCTGGTTACTAGCTGTCAGTAATAGTCCCACAACTTCCTCATTCCTGTCTTCTTGGGGGTCTGCATGCGATTGTGTGTGGAACACACACAATCGTGATGACAAAAACGGTAATTGGGCTGTTGCCATAATATGACTCCCAGTTGCTATTCCACGCCTTGGTGTAGTTATCTTGTTTGTCATTGTGCCTAATCTAGGCATGTTATCGTGTTTAGACGGGGCACAGCCATGAGACCTAGGGCTCAGTCTGTCTTTCGGTTACAACACAGTAAATACAATAATACATTCTGTCGTGTGGTCAGTGGAAGCCACATGATTGCTGATTAGATATTTACATTACTGAGCAGACAGGTGTATCTAATGTTTGGCTGAACTTCTGTGTGTGTGTGTGTAATTCTTAAACAGCATAGTCACTTGGGTTAAACGGACAATGTAGACAACATGGCCAATGTAGATTAGATCTAAAGACTAATATTTGATGTAATTATGTTGCAGGTACCCCTACAGAAGACACCTGGCCAGGAATAAGTTGTAATGAAGAATTTATGTCTTATAACTATCCTCATTACCCACCTGAGAATCTACACACACACACACCCAGGTAACACGCACACTGAATACATTTCCACCAACACACACCCAGGTAACACGCACACTGAATACATTTCCACCAACACACACCCAGATTACACACACACTGAATATATTAGCACCAACACACACCCAGATTACACACACACTGAATATATTAGCACCAACACACACCCAGATTACACACACACTGAATATATTAGCACCAACACACACCCAGGTAACACACACAGTGCCTAGTGAGACAGAACAACAAGGAAGCCATTCATGGGTAGAGTGAACTTAGCTTAAGGTATTTTAAGTACATGTGTTTATTTCACCGTTATGCTTCTGTAACTGTTTGTGTAATAGACAAAGTTGTAGGATATTTCCAATACTATTATCTTTTGCATGAACATGATTGACCTAAGATAAGCGTGTCATCAGTTAGAGACACACCTTCAAGCAGGAAACCGTGTTCTAATGGAAATGCAACAATCAATGGTGCTGGGCTTCCCGTGTTGTGCCTTGCTGAGCCTGCACATGCAATGGAAAAGGGCCATAAAAGGGACAACCAGCATGTCGGAACCGGGGTGTGACATTTTAGCTTGTCACCCTAGTTATGTACCGTATCCATGAACATAATATTATTTCATGAAGGAAGGTTATACTATAGAAGATACAGTATGTCTTTAAAAATCTAATATAGCCACTGAGAGGCTAAAGGCCCAAGTATAGTACCAAATGCATGGCTATATTCTTCCCTACCACAGTCTGTGATTAACTCATATGTTGCAAACTTAGCGGTTACCTCAATTTGCTGTGTACGCAATATTTTGTTAAAAAACATGTGTGGTTGCTATTATTATACACGTCTGGATTGCGAAGACTCTTGGATATCAAAAAATCTTTCTCAAAGGCAACCCGATTAAAACCCATATCGCATATTTGCGGGTGTAAATATCGCTTGTGCCTGTTGACTCGCACGTAAATAGCACTTTTATTTTTTATTTTAGGCAATATAAAATCACACACCATCAGAAAGAGCACACACTCCTCATTCTAGTAATGGTCTCTGCTTCCAAATAACATCACTGGCAAAACCATCTTATAAAGATCGCAACAAGAGTATTAAAATTAGTATTAGAAATAGCACACTTTGCCTTACCTGTGATGAGTTAGTTGAGGTAGCTGGCCTTGGATCGACCGAAAAATGTATTTTAAATGATATTCCATGAAAAAAACAATTTCAAGAACATCTTACTGATTGTCCATTTTGAATACATCCCGTAGAGGGGCGATTCTTTGGGGGCTGTAGTTTTTTGAGAGGACGTTGATATCTTACAGCCATACATAAAGTCTGCAAAAGAGTACACTGACCATAAAACCACACCTCCCTTCTGCTCGAGATCCAAGCGAACATTTTAAGGGGTCACATGTCAAATTTGGCCAATCACAGCTCTTGCTATTGAGCAGTCATTTCTAGTTACGTCAACGCTTGCCTGCAGGAATGGAATTTCTCAGGTAGGGGTAATAAAACCTTTGGACTTACTGTAGATTAGTACATATATTAATAAAATAATAAAATATATAAGCACATATAAGTGACAAATGTCTGACATTCATAATAAAACCCATAAGTATTTTGATATGTTCACTCATAATGCCCTGATCTTTGACAAGTATATGTAGCGGTGGCCAGCCGGTAGCTGTGCGGTGCTAATCCTCACTCTCCGACGCCTCATAGGACGCTCTGGCGATGCAGGCCCATGGGTTTTTGGCTTGCCTTGTAAGAGCGTCTGCTCTTTGCCTGGGAGATCGGAGTTCGATTCCCGGAGGGGGACGGACGATCTCCGTCACATATACTCACATATACATCAGAGGTTGTATTGTAGTCCTGTAGTGTAAAGAAGTTGTAGATGCAGAATTACAATAAAGTATTGATTTAGATAAATACCATTATGTCAGGTAAAAATGAATTTTATATATTTATGCTGTTTTTGCGCTTCATTTACTTAAGATCAGTGTCACCCACATGGAATATTTAACCTAAATTGAAATCTCACGTGTTTCCTACAGTTGAATACCAAAATTACATATGTGAGACTTACAAGCTTCATTTGACACCAATTAATGTATAAGAATGCTTTTATGAGAAAAGAAACCTATCCAAGGAGCTAGTGATGATTAATGGTACACTATAATACAACCTTAAAATTACACTCATAAAATGCACTTATTTTAAGTATATTTAAATACTTGAAATAAATGTACACTTAAGTATAATAATAGTGTGCTATCTAGAGCATTGTAAAATATATACTTTTTGTAAGCATACTAACAGTAAAATATAAACTTCAGATTTAGTATGCTTTTTTTAGTACACTATAATACAATTTACAATACACTCATAATAAAGTGCATTTTTTGTAAGTATATTTAAATACAATGTAAGATAAGTGTCATTAAAGTACACTTTAATAAAGTGTGCTTCGTTTTACTTGAAAGTAGTACACTTTTTAAAAGCACACTTAAA
>JAODOY010000193.1:0-13966 GCA_025399855.1 Forbesichthys papilliferus | reverse complement strand
ACATACATACATACATATATATACATACATACATACATACATACATACATACATACATACATATATATATATATATACACATACATACATACATACATACATACATACATACATACATATATATATATGTATATATATAAATATATATATGTGTGTGTGTGTGAGGCACTCACGGCCGCTGCATCATCTGCTGCTGTGCCTGCTGCCTGTAGGACTCCACCAGAGGCTGGGGTACCAGCTCCACCAGCTCCAGGCTGTCCTTGATCCTCATCAGCAGCTCAAAGTTCTCCCTGCCTCGCACCTGCGCACGCACACGCACACACACACACACACTGCAGTACATGTAGAGCGACATAATGCGTCTCTATGGGAACAGAAGTTGAACTAAACACATTATAATATATTAACCAAGTAGGTCAATGTAATGTTTCTCTATGGGAGCAGAAGTGGAATGTCAATGTCAGTCAGTCAGTAATGAAGTGATCCACCTTAGAGCAGTCATCATGCTGGCCAATGGGAGCACTGCTATTTTATTCTAAAATGATTTCCAATAAAATAATTGAAGGGCTCTTACGGGAATATAGTAAATATCCTCTTCTCCATGCCTCCTCTTCTTCGTGTTTATATTGGGACTGGGAATATTCGGCGGGGTCTGTTTGAAACCTGCATGAGATCAAAGAACATGAAAACAGGCAAACATCCCTACGTAGTTTTCCTTTCCTGAAACTAAGGTAAAGAGAAAGTGATGACCACATAATATGTATTATAGTTCAACAGGTCTTGGGGATGCAGTGCCTAGAAGTTGAATGAGAAACTCACTGCGTTTGTTGGTGTTGCCATTCTTGGTCACGCTTTCGTTTAGGGCCTGTTGCTCCCTGAAATGGTCCTCGTCTGCCTTGCGGTCCCGGCCTGGACAGGCGCATATCCGACCTTCAAATGACCTTCGACCCAGCACCTGACCACTTGAAATGGAGGTTTACAAGCAATACTCATTAGTAAGGGGCTGTGCTCCAAAAACATCGATACAGGTGAGTATTATTTGCCACAATAATGCATCGAAATCACAAATAAAATCACAAATCTGGAAAATATACAGAACAAGGTAGGGAAAAGTGAAAAAATAACAAAGAATAGAATTCAATAATCGATTCATATTTTGAACAGATTTGAAATGTCGGGGGGGGCGTTACAGGCAGGGTCAGGTACGGCAAAGATGGCGACGGCCAGAGCCAGCACAGCGCGGTGTTCAAACTCATTCTTGAGAGAAGCTATGGGTAACGTCACGGAGGCTTGTCCATTAACATATATAGGCTATGATCCCACCCTCAAACATCCACCAAATGTTTTGATTATTTCACATCCTAAAATATTGTTGAAGCACACATACATTTTGTAGTATTTGTAATGTACTCCGAGCAGTCCCTGGTGCCTTTCTAGTGAAACAGTCGTAGTTTATCACCATTTGCTATGCAGAGATATAGTAGACCGTTATTGTGCACTTACTCTCTGGTTTCCAAGGTGATTATGATGAGAATAGGCCTCCTGTTCATACCACCCACACAACTGCTGTTGCACATGAAGTTATAGAGGATGGTAGTAAACTCTGTCCCCACCTGGAACACACAAAAAAGTAAAATAGGATTTAGGTCTCAGTTTAAATGAATGTTGTTGTTGGTGTTGCCTGCGTTCAGCAGTTAGATAGCTAGTTTTTAATAAGTAATTCAATATAATCTAAATTGGCCACAGTGTACACACCTACAAACATGTGTAGATGGGGTGGAATTATGGAAGAAATCATCTCAGCCATTAACCAGGTTAAACCAGCAAATAGTCTGATATTAGTCTCTGACAAGCCAGCAGCAAATGTGCCACCAGAGGGCGACATTGCATTGCATTCTATTCTGTTCTTGCTTCTCATGAGTGTGTGAGTGAAATCACACACCTGGTGAGCTCACTAATTCACAAGTTCGGACATGCCCAATTTCGTTCACATTTTCATAGCTAGATGACTATTATAAAAGTCACTTGCAATGTGAGAAATATTCGTTGCCTATCAAGACCGACCGCAGCGCGTCGATGGCAGAAAGCTGGTCCTTTATCATTAGACTGATCTCCCTTTTCATCGTTTTGTTGCTGCAGCGTTCACAGTGCATAATTACACATCTACATTTGTCAGTATTCTACGTAGATTTTTTTTAACATTGGGAGGGGGGAGGGGGGGTGTGTGGGTGGGGGCATAGAAAGCATTTTGAGAATCAAACACGTTATTTTCTGCATTCTGGTGAATTCTTATTGAACAATATGTAAATTATAAATAAATCCATTTGAATTAATGTATGAGCCCCTGTCTGCTCACCTGCGGTGCTTCGTAGGGCACCAGGACGCTCTGCCTGCCCGTCACCGGCTCGTCCACATACTGAGACAGGCTGTTGCCCTCCACCCGGATCAGGTGGCTGGCTGGAGCCACTTGGCCTGGGGAAGGGGTGACGGGAAGGGGGGGGGGGGGGGGGATACAGGTGAGGTTTAGGGGGTGGCGGAACATGGGGAGGTGGAGGAAGACGTGCGGTCGGAGGCACATGGGACATTCTGACATTCATACTTTCCATTACATTCAGATTACTTTAAGCCTAACCGTTGTTGTTGTAAATGCCAGCCAAGGCAAGTTAGCGTTGAGCGACGCCACATTTGTCTATTTTTGTGACCGTTCATGTTGCTCAGGGGATCAGAGTACAGTAGGACTTCATATAACGTGTTTTCCCGCGTATAAGACGACCCCCGACTATACTCGTCATCGGGACTTCTTTCCACGAAACCTGGTGAGTGGATTTTCTTGTACCGTACTTGTACAGCGCCGCTTGCTGCTTTCATACGGTCGCCGCATACGGTGGGGGGGAGCTCCGTCTTACTCCATCATATACGCCGGAATATACAGTAAATTATTGACTGACGTTAATGAAAGGTTAATATGAGAAGAAGACGAGTTCTGCAAACTCTCCTTTTAAACATGAATGTAGTCCTAAATGAAATAATCTAACTTTTAAAAGAATACCTGCAATCTGATTCCACTATTTCAGATGGCATCTGTAATGGATTACAGTTACTGGTTTTTGTTTTTTAACATGTAATCAGTTACTTCCCAACCCTGGTTGTAGTCCTGGCCCCCGACACACACACACACACACACACACACACACACACGCACACACCATCGTTGTAGTCCCGGCCCAGCTCGTGATTGGGGCAGCGCTTCACCACCTCGGTGACGTGCTCTGCCTTCTTGTAGACGGGCATGGCCCGGATGATGCTGCCGTGGGGGGGGCTGGAGGCCAGCTTGATCTGTATGGGGCACGTCTTGGCAATCTGGCAGTACAGCTTCTTCAGCAGCGGGGAGTACTGAGAGCAGAAGAACTATGTCAGCCATACATGCTGTAAAACACCTGCACATCATATACCATAGATGCACACATGCATCATGACATCTGCCATGATGAGCGCAGCGCATGTGAGTGAGATACGGGGTGAAAATATTCATCTTGTTTCCTACATTGCATTATAGAGGACAAATGTGAACTCCGAAAGAGTTCTGATGCTTTCCACAAGGATACAGTTAAGCCTAAGGCCGCTCACGGGAGAGACAGGCCCGGAGCCCGGTGTTGGAGACCCAGACACGCTGCGTTCTTATTCAGGTGAGAGATAAGGACCGCCCACATAAGACTTCTGTTTCTTAGATGTTGTTAGTTCATAATTTAAGAAAGAGACAGCCGAGACATGGAACTGCGTTCACGAGCTTTGCGCTTGGCGTTTAATGAAGTGGCTTCACACAGGCAGAAAAACAACATATGACGGCCACAGCAGCCAAAAGGCAAACTACAGAACTAAAGACAGTGACCGGAGGCGGATGCACACCGGCAAAAAAGCGTGGCTGGGAAGGTGCGCCGCCTGACAGCTCAGTCCTGGACGGTACAATAGCAGTCAAAGCTTACATGTAGGCAACCGTTTAAAGATCACCGGTTCTAATCGCATATTTGGTTTTTTTGTCTTGATGTGGTAGATTGTGTGCGCGTGCATGTGTGCGCGCGTGCATGTGTGGTTTACACGTCCCCTTAAGGAATGCACGTAGACATACATTCGTTTTGAGCATTGAACTGTAATCGTCGCATAACTACTGGAAGACAAATTGAGTCATTTGAAACGCGCGGACACTCATTTAACCTCTATGTGATGAACCACAGACCTGCGGCTACATTGGTAATGTTCATTATGGGATGTGATAGGAGTTGGTACGGAGACAACAGGACAGTGCGTGCGTGCGTGTGTGTGTATGACTGTTTGTGTGTGTGTGCGTGTGTGTGTGTCAGCATGTGTGCGTTTATGTGTGTGCCTGAGTGTCTATGCGTGTGACTGTGTGTGTGTTTGTGTGTGTGTGTGTGTGTGTCAGCATGTGTGCGTTTATGTGTGTGCCTGAGTGTGTGTGTGTGTGTGTGTGTGTGTGTGTGTGTGTGTGTCAGCGTGTGTGTGTGTGTGTGTGAAACAGACAACAAAGAACAGATTAAATGCAGTTGCTACCTAATTTAGACTCTTATTTACCAACACACTGAGTGGGGGGCGGGGGTGATGATAGGCGGTATCACCACAAAGCAAACATCTGTAGTGGTGTAGGGGAATCATTGTAACATGCATTATGCATGTTCAAAAGGGCCCTTTGTATTTTCCGAGCAGCACGTGCGTGTGCACGCGAACTCAGATGCATCCAAAGCGCCTGAACATGCCCCGACACAATCGCGAATTCTCAAAGATCCACCCGAGGACATTAAAACGGGAAACCTGCGAGGGAAAGCGAGGAGAGTTGTTTCCTGACAGGAAAGCATGACGGCCCGACATACACACCAGGGCAACCGTCCCTGTAGGTTCCTTAAAGGTGTTATTGTCACATATGCATACATTTAACCCAGCGCTCAATGGAGCAGCGCCCGGGGACCAACTCCTTTGGAGCAAGTGTCTCTGGTCACATCCTGACAAGTTTTTTGATGGTGGGGAAAACCCACACAGACAGTGAGAACATGCATACTCCACACAGACCGGCCTGGACGACCAGGGTTCGAACCGTTCTTGCTGTGAGGCCACAGTTCTATCCCCTGGGTCACAGTGCTGCCCACCATGTTGCCCGTCCAGCATTGGAACTGTTGTAAACACTTTACATAGTCAATGTGTTATAGTAGCACGGTTGTCCTCGCTATAATACTTATTCATTTGTGACACCCAGCAATCTTAATAATGGCGGTGTCAAACGATACCGACGCGCCACTTTCCCAGTCTACTCCAGGTGTAATCCACACGCTTTGATCTCACAGTGCGGCGGCCCGCCCACAAGACAACGTAAATCCAGAGAGACAGACAGATTCGCTGATATGGGAAGCTGTGCCTGTGAAAATAGAGCTGCCAGGATACCTTGTTGTGACACCATAGCTAAGCCCCCGCCAACACGCACACGCGCACAAGCACACGCACGTACGCACACACGCACCCACACACCACTAGCCAGTACCATGAAAACACAACATTAGCCCTTTTCCACATACAGTATATGTCCTAACATTCATACTGTGCATAAATACACACACACACACACACACTTGACTTCACGTTGGAGAGAGTTCATTGTTAATTGTTAAAGTGAATGGGTAACAGCTGAAATACCACAGGTGGGTATTGTTTCTTCTTCTGTCCCTTTCACCTGATGTCACATGACCAGCAGTGCAGCAGCTAGCTTCTCCCACTGCGATTAGCAATCGCCGCCCGCCGATTGGTGACACGCCCCCTTCCTGCAGCAAAGCTGTTACTCATCGCCTCACGGGACATGCCTGGGCTCGCCCAAGCCAACACGTGTGTGCACGCACGTGTACACGCACGTGCACACGCACGCACGTGCACACACACACACCTGTGCGCATACTGCATGCTGTCATTAAAGGTGCGGTAAGCGATCCCAGAGGAAGGTTGTCGACATTTGAACTCAACGTCAAAAAAAATACACCTCTCCCTTCAGAGACTCCGCCCACCAAATATGACACCCACAGCCAAAGCTGGGATAGTGTGTGGTGCGGTCTGCACCACACTGTGTTCCCATTTACAGAGTGCGCACACAGGACGGACACACTACCAGGTCCATGAGGGGATATTAGCTATATTTGACAAAAGTGTATTGGATTACAATTGGTGAACTAAAAATATAAATAATAATAATAACAATAATAATAATAATAATAACAACAAATTAATTGTCATTTTTTTCTGCAATGTATTATTTTCTTATTCAGACACAACCACTATCAAAACCCTATATACCATATATATGCCAATTAGCCCATGTTTACACAAAAATATAGCAATTTGCCGTGTTACCACAGTAATACCATAAATATTAAAAATTGACAGTAAATACTATTTATAACAGTTAGACCAACCAGAATCTGATTCCCATTGTACCAGAACAGCTACCAAGGTGTTTCATTACCATCTATACAAATGGGTACATCTTTTATAGAGACAAACATATCAGTAGATGGCGTATAAACTGTATTGTTGTTCTGTAATAACAGCATTGTACTCACTGGCAAACAATACTGTGTCATGCTACCTGTTGTTTAGGGGATTGTTCTATGAGTGACACCATTTGCATATTGCAAAACATTTGCTAGTATTTAGAGTGTTTGCTTGTTTTAGTGTAAAAATACTTACTTTTTCAGACATGTATGAATCTAGCCATCAGTCCACATAGCCATACATCAATCGAGCTACAGTAACTTACCAGCCAACCACCAATCCCTTAATCTATTAGTCATCTGTCTATCTATTACATTATTTGAACCATCCATCCATTCCTTCCAGTTATCCATCCATCCATTCCTTCCATCTATCTATCTCTCAACCATCCATCCATCTATCTGCCCATCTATCAATTGATCCATCCATCCATCCATCCATCCATCCATCCATCCATCCACCCACCCACTAGTGTGTTGGACCAGTGGAGACAGGCTCAGACAGGCTTGTGGAGACAAAGTGATAATTGCCAAACCATCATCCATGCACAAGCACCGGCTTGCCCATTGCAAATACGCTTAACTGTCCAAGTATGTTAAGACACACGCACGCACACGCACACAGACACACACAAAACTGGGTGTCTACTGTACACCCCGTACCCCCCCCCCCCCCTCCCGAACCCCACTCCCCGTCATCATATTCGAGCATCCACAAGTTTAGAAATTCCACTCGACAACACTTGGAAATTCAATTCTGCTCTGGAGAATTTCCCACAGTGTCTTTGAAGTGTCAGTAATTGCTGTTTGGGTGTCTTTGGGAAACGGAGAAAGACGTAATCTCCTTTAGACTCTAAAGTAGAACTCCTAAGCCCGAGAATGCTGTACCTTTGAATTTCCGCTAAATCGTGCTTACAAATCCGCCAGTTAACTAACCTACAGGTACCTAGTCACCATGGTCACAGTATAGCTGGTGAGGCTGTGATTTTGTCAGACGATTCAAAAGTATAGTGTCAGAATAGACAGGGTGCTCCTGTTAATTTGTCTGTTGTTGTTTGATACATGATGAGCTATGGGGTGCTGCGTGATGTGGATATCATTCAATCTCCGCAGCAGAAAGGCCCTGGATCTACAACATAATAAATATCTCTCAACCGACCGTCAAAATCAAAAGTTGAACATACTGTATGCAGCTCATTAATATACGCTTGCAGGGTTGGGTGACTTTTATTTAGAAAGCCGTCTCCAAGCCACCACCATGCCTTGCCGACTAAAGGCATCCGTTTTTGACTGGTTGTAGGCTAGTATATTTTAAAAGAAGTATATAATTGATATAAGGCAATGATGGATGGATGGTTTCACTTTGTCTGTTATAAGATTTTATATATTATTCTAGTAGAAAGAAATACACAGAAAAGCACAGTTTAGTGGCTTTAGATTTTCATAAGAGTAATTGGAGAAAACTCCTTTATGGTATTACCTACACAAAATGGCCCCGCCCACAATATTTCTCAAGGCAGAAGGTATCGTTTGGTCCCGTCAGAGGAGAGTGCAGGGGTGCGTTCAAATTTTGGCAAACTGAGGCAAACATTCGTCTTCACCTTCAAAATGTGAAAAATGTATGTAAACGTTCCAAGTTGTTAGATTTATACTGTAGCCCTTAGACCAGACCTCCTCAGAACGTTTAAACTCAAAGCAAACGGAAAACACACACACACGATATTGCGTGGTTATATACACGGCAGCTAGTTGCTACAGTTCCACTGGTGTCCACTAGACTGGTCCGTGGTCAGCATTCACTGTGCAGTGTGCTGCAAATGTAACACAATCAACTTTAATGAGCTCAGATTGTGTGTGTGCGCGCGTGTGTGTGTGTGTGTGTGTGTGTGTGTGTGTGTGTGTGTGTGTGTGGGGGGGTTCATCATTATCAAGGGCTCAGTTTGTATGTGTGCGTGTGCGTGCGTGTAGCGGCGGGGCAACATGTCGGGGCCTGCATCCTGACGGAGGAAGGCTAATAGCTGGGACCAACAGCTTCTGACACGCCACCATGCGTGCATGCTCTGACCTGCCCCCCCCCTCTAAACCAACACACACACACACACACACACACTGACACGCTTGTGTCAGAATATATGAAGAAAAAAAAAGGGTTCCTTATTGGAGAAGGTGTGTGCGTGTGCTCATTCCAGGATGACACTAGAGATGAGACCTACATAGACCTACATTATGACTAATGCACCAGACAGCACGGAACCAGAGAGATCAGCTCTGGTCAGAGAGCAGCTTAAACGTGGAGTTCGTTTGTGTTCTCGTTTTCGGAGCCTGGGCTGTGTAGGGACGCCGTAGCACGTGCACACCTTGTTCAGTACGTTCGCTCACTCCACCTTTAACATAACCTGACAACAAGACCAGATATCTGTCTGTTAGACACGTCCATCTGGGGAGCCGTCCATTGAAACGGATTCAAGAGGGCAGGCACTTATTGATTGGACGAACCTGTGAACCAGCAGCCTGTTGTCATCCACTCTTGTGGTAGAGAGATAGAGTGCGGGAGAGAGAGAGGGAGAGAGAGAGAGAGAATAATAGAGAGAAGGGAGAAAGAGAGCGAGAGACAGGGAGGGGGGAGAGAGACACAGAGCGAGAGAGAGAGAGAGAGAGAGAGAGAGAGAGAGACATGGAGGGGAAGGCAGTAGGTACGTAACTCATTGAAGTGAAGATTGCAGCATTGCACCCTGAGGCCAGAAAAAACATAATCCATTGTCTGCCCAGAAGTGAACAGCATGTTAATTCCACAATATGAAAACTTGAGTCAAAGTCAAGTTGAGTCTTTGTCATGGCGCATGTTACAACGCATAGACATTACTCAGGATTAAAGACACACACACAGACACACACACACACATGGTCTGATCTCCCAGAGCTCAAAGGAAGCTTAGCTTCCAGATTTTTGTTCTGACTGTACCGGTAGTTGCATTTTTATCATAACATTTTGTTATATCCTACAATGGGTGAAACAGTGCCCCTCAAAATGTATGGTGAAACACGATATTACACTTCTACAGAAGTCAATCAGAGAGAAGGCAGGTCGCGAGACCCATATAAGGCTGTCACAAGATGATTTTCAGAAATTAAATAGCATTTTTTAATTTAAAAATGGCATAGTTTAGCCATAATTGTTAGTAGTATTACAGTATTTACATTACTCTGATGTATTCTGCTACTAGCCTATATTAAAATACTATCAAATAATATAGAGAAGGGAGAAAGAGAGAGAGAGACAGGGAGGGGGGAGAGAGAGAGAGAGCGAGAGAGAGATATGGCTGTTATTGAACCTGAAAAGTTTGAGAACCCCAGGTCTACCGGGCGGCTCCATCACATCATTCCAGTCTCATCATGCCGGAAAATCTGAATCAATGATGCTACTTTGCTGCTCTGAGTTTCCATAAAGTTAGGCTAAATGAATGAACGATTGAGTTGTGGGTAATCTAACTGTTGTAGCATATGTGAAGCATGTATAGCCTGCTAGCATTTACGCGATAGCATAGCAATCTGCATAGTGGGCTATCTAAAGACTACAGTAGCTGAAGTGAGCGACCCGGTGGGCAATGTGAACGTAAACCTTTAACCTTTTTACGGCTCAGTTTGTAAATGGATTGTTTTACGCCATTCATCGCATAGTAGCCTATTTACTGTCCGTTAGGTGGCATGCCAGCGACAGCACGTTATGATGAGCTTTAAGCATGGTGGTGGGCAGTTGGCACCGGCAGGCGTGTGCAAGTCCCGGGCTGTCTCTCATCCCCCCCTGCGCGTACATAATTTGTATTGTCTCACTTTGCTTGCTCAAAAAATGTCCCCGCGCTACGCCCCACACACACACATACACACACAAACCATGCAAAAATTACACAACACAAAAGGTCACACAAAACACTAAGTAATGTTTCACACAATGCCTCTCTCACACACACACACACAATTGTGATTTTAGGGGAATCCTCATGATCCCATGAGAGAGACCTCTGACAGACTTTAGTGAAATCTGTTTTCATTCCAAACAGATTTAGCAGACACTGACCCGGGACAAGCTGTCTTTGTCTATGCATTAAAGCGTTGTACTGACAGCTACGGGCGTGGTTTATTGTAGGGGTGCACACAGCGAAAGTGACTCTAACAACAATGGCGGTTCCTACAGCGGTTAACGTAGAGGTTGCAATAGAATCATTTTAATCTGAATTGGAGAGTATTCATTGATGCTGATGCAATGAACGGCTTTTCTATTGTCAACAATTAAGAGTTTGATTCAACAACTGGTTCATGTTTCAGTCCAATCACCTGGCAAGTATTTTTTGTGTCTGCCCTTTATACAATCGATCAATATTCAATCAAGACATGTTAAATTTTTTTACCTATTTACCTGAAATCATAAAATGTTATAGTTTCAGTTATATTTCAGTATAGGCTGTGTGTAGCCTACAGGCGCGTTGCAACCAGTTTGACATTGGGGGGACCGAATTGACCCATTCGCTAAACCTGTGCCTAGACCTGCTACGTGTCTAATCACTGTAGTCTAGGTGTGGACGGCATGCATGGTGTCTAAGTTCGACAGCAGCGTTTCAGGGAGTGTCGGCATATTTTCTGCTTATCGAAGCCAAAAACGAATGCAATATCCTGATGCTCTGAGTTTTAACAGCAAAATATTTAGTTCTGCAACTTTCAGCTTGCAATTAGTTAAAACCTATTTTAATAAATGCTGGTCAATCAGCAGGGAACACGGTTTATAATTAACGAGACCTTTATTTTTACCCAACTCATAACAAGTCGGGCCTAAACCCACAGCGCCACAATCGGTTCACTGTCTACTGAAATAATGCCAAAAATCCTAGAACAATATCTAAATATAAAATACAGAAACAAACGCAACAACAATGCAACTTGCCTTAGATACAAACATCAAAACCACCTGCCTACAGAAATCACAACATGCTAAACATGAAACCATGTCAACTGCATTGCATTGGGGGTCGTCAATACAACTCACCCTGGGACACTACAATATTAAACAATGAAAGCCATTGGGAGTCTTAACTAAACATTAGCTTAAAAAACAATATATTAACAGTAAATCATTTACTTACCCATACTTTATTTGTAGTTTGCATGATACTAATGATGTATCTAGTATTGGGGGGAGGGACGTGTCCCCCCTATTTCCAACACCCTTGATTGGGGGGGACACATACTTAGCTTGTTGATATTGGCGGGTACGCGTCCCCCCTATTTCCGACGCCCTAGGTAGCCTATGATTTCACATGATTACATTATAACATGCCTCGATTGTATATTGATTTTTTATCTACAACCAGGAGCAAACACTTGCGCTGAAATTGCATGCCCATTTAGCTAAAAATAAACCTGTGGTAACTCCGTAGCCTTGCCGTAACAGTCAATGACCAAAGTCTTCATCCTAAAACGCCAAAGGCTTTCTAAAGCTTTAATTTTTGACGAGTTGGAAATGAGAATGTGTTTGTTTCAAACAGTTTCAGTGGACGGCTCCCAAGATGGATGTGTGTATCAAGCCATCTGATGCACCAGGATATACCAGAAAGGCCTTGTGAGAAAAAGTTGAATATACAATGATGTTACAAAAGTTACTAATTTCAACTTTGAGTATATACTGTACGTAATCCCACCTAAATAGACAAACAAAATAATTACAGTAAACACAATGAATGTAGCTGTTCTCATCCACACGCTTGTTCCTGCCCGCTGTAAATGACGCCATGAGAATAATCACAGGTTTAATCTGTTTTCCCATTTTTCACGCCAACTCAGCAAATGCACTTATAGCTGTGTGTCAGTTGAAAATCCCGTCAGATTAATACTGTCACAGCTGTTGAAAAGGCTCTGATGACCCCAGGTAGCTACGAGCTGCCCCCATCTCACAACATTAAGGCCGCGTGTCCACCAAAGCGTTTTTCCGCGGCTGAAAACGCTGTTCGCTCTGCTGAAAAAGCCCAACTGTCAGCGCTAGGAAGCGCTTTTGGAAGCGCAGCGTTTCTTTCAGCTGAGACGCTTTGGTTGCTATGAAACAGAATCTCCGTGATAATTTATATGTTGCAAATAAATGCTAGTTTGTGTTATCAACAAATTATTTAATTTGTAATATTCTATAAATTAGTTATCATGTATATATCATTATTGTTGTGGTAGTCCAGGGATATCATCTGACTATAAACTTCTCCAATGTTGCTGTCGTTGTGTGCAAGACCTAGGGTGTGACGGTTGCTCGTAGTATTTGTCCCACCCCTTCTTCTGCGATTGGATGGCCGAGGAAACAGTGACAGTGATAAGCTCGGCATTTCAAGTTGAACATTTTTCAACGCTCTGCGCCCGGCGTTCGGCGTGGAAAAAACGCTCAGCACCACGCCACTCTCCTGGCGTTTTTAGAAGCCTGGAAAAACGAGGCACTCCCATTGGAATCAATTGAAAAATAACGCTGGCGTGAGAAAAAAACGCTTTGGTGGACACAGGGCTTTAAGCTGCTGTCGGTAGCATTTGAGAGAAGTAGCTAAAAAAAAAGAAGAATTGAAGAGAGCAAGATTTTGTAAATCAACAACCAAAAAAACACCCCTCCTTTTCTGCCCTCTCCCTATAATCAATTGCTCTGCTATTGCAAAGGTCAAAGGTCGGTGACAAACCTGTTGTAGCTGTGTGTGATTGACAGCAGGCAAAGCCGAGTCGACGGACCAATCAGAGAAAAGAAGCAATACATTTGTTAGAAATCTTCAGGTAGCTGGCATAGGACTATAGTAAGGGCTGGCAACTAGAACAAGTATTATTACAGAGTATTTCACTCATTGATAACTGATGTATGTACCGGTATCAAATGTATAATATAGTAAATAAACAGTATAGCAAATATATATCTTATGACTCCTCTTTTACAGCAAAATATGTTTACATCTGTATTTGTAAGAAACCAGTAGCGAATAAGAAAGCTGCCCAGTCCAAAAAGTCTGCAATCCATTTAGGCACATTTTTCATATCCATCTCCAGTCTGCGTACTGCCACTTCTTAAACAATTTGTTTAGTGTTGCCATGGAAATGGACCTCAGAGTTGAGAAGATCGAAATCCATCATCGTACAGTATGGTGTCGGCTTCAAAATCATTATGATGCTCAAAAATACCTCGATGCTCAAATTCGTCCCTAAAAGTGCAATGATGACAACGAGATGAATATTATTATTAGTAGCTGGTGACACTTTCATCTTGACTTAACGATAGCACCCCTGAAATTAGCTATATGAATATTAATCGTTTCATAATTCTTCTCTTAGTTTACCATGGTACTGTGCGACAGTAGATCACCAGTGGCCAAATGTTTTTATGTTCACTTACTGTCAAATTTAGTAGCAATATATAT